>JANAVB010010254.1:0-40180 GCA_029216955.1 Iris pallida | reverse complement strand
ATGAAATCCCGCCTTCCAATCTAATGAGGAACTGTATGACATAGATAACTCTACAAGCGCAGGTAGCAAAAAGGGAGGAAGTAATTACAATAAATCTGAAGATGTGCAATCTACCGATTTATCTTCAAGAAGAAAGGACTCAAGCGTCTGAGCCGGAGAGCGAAAGATCCATATCCATTCTACCCATCCGCATATGATGTCCGTGTTCACGGTCGAAGGCGACAACATGGACGACAGCGAAGGATCTAGTCAACAAAAACATATAGAAGCCCTCGAGATGGGCCTAAATACGTTGAACGATACTATAAAGTCCTGCGAACTAAGACCCAGGGACTAACGGTGGGTCCAATGCGCCTCACATCCTGAGCCAAGTAGCGCCCCCGTCATCTACTCCATTTATAATAGGACCGACAATGTGGAGTGAAGTACAACAGCCTTCAAAGGGTTGTATGCTCGCCGTGTTGCCAGAGAAAAGCGAGAATCACTCCAAAAGATGGGGATTCGACAACCATATCCTGCCGAATGGGATAATGTGATCTATCCTCCCAAATACAATCTGAAGACGCTCATGTCATTCGATGCAAAGGAGTCTCCCCGTTGATACTTGAGGTACTTCGCCTGAGTAACATGGCATCTACCGAAAGACGACGCTCTCTTTACCTACACACACACACACACACACACCACACACACATATATATATATTATATATATATTTGAGTAACATGGCATCTACCGAAAGACGATGCTCTCTTTACTATATATATATATATATATATATATATATATATATATATATATATATATTTCGTAGGAGCACTGTAGGGTGTAGCATACGGATGGTTTTGTAGCCTCCCGGGCAAGTGCATTTCATCGTTCAAAGACTTGAAGCACCTATTCCTCAATCGATTCTACGAATGGGGAATGGACATGACAATGTTGGCTCTCATGGACATTGTCCAGCATGAGAGAACCCGTACGCACATACATTGAGCGCTTCCACCAAGCCGCTCTGAGATTATCCCTTGGTATACCAGAGCCCATGCTTATGGGCTCCTGCTGCAAAAACATGCTTGCCGCAATCAAATTGTGGCACACTGCTCCTTGTATAGAGTGTCCTTAACTATAGAGGAAGATGTGGTAGAAAGGAAAGCTCGAGATGCACAGCTATTGGAACTGAGTTTTCTATCGTTCGAAGACAAATGGAGACGCTCATCTAGCAACAATCTCGCTTCCAAGGATGGTAAAGGAAAACAAGCCATGACCGTCAACATCTCCAAGGGTTTAGTAACAATGAACCCTAAGCCGGCAGAAGCACAGAGGCCCAAAGAGACCTACTCCATCAACGTCGAAGACATACTAGAACTCTTCGATATGCTGACGAAGGGTAGCCAGCTTCAGCTCCCGCCTCCTAAGCATCCCAATGAAGTGGAAAAGGTGGACAATCCAAAATACTGCCACTACCACCAGTATGTTCACCATTCGACACGTGACTGCTACGTGTTGAAAAGACAGATCTAGCACCTCATTGATGCGAAGGTCATTTCACTCGACTACGAGGAAAAGACTGTTACTGCCAACATGGTCACTTTCATGTTCAGAAGGCTCAAGACGGCATAGTCCCCATCCCGAGAGCAACGATGGAAGTAGTCAATCTTCTACCGACCCTTGATAGCGCTCAAGGCCTCATCCCATTTACAATGTCGCGAGGTAAAGTAATGTGGATCTATCCTGATCTCACCCCACACATGATGGTACCTGCATCGTACTCTGTCAAGGAGAAGAAAGTCAACTCATGTCGTATGGTTTATACATCGGCTAATATAACTCTGGTTACCACTCGCTCACCTCACCAGCAAGAAAAAAATTAGGCTCTAGAGGAGGAAACACCTCCCCTATTGCTGCCATCGCCCCCGATACATTAGAAGTTGGCCTATCTCAAGCCCCTACCGCAGACAAACAAAGGTAGAAGGAGGTTTGCTTTGACAAACCACTGAGAAAAGACTCGGCAGTATGACCGATCAAACCCTGCAACTTCGACGTATTGGCGCAGCTGGCCAATACTTCGGGTCGACTGTCACTCTTCGAGCTCCTCCGTCTCTACAAAGAGACTTGAGACGCCCTCATCGAAGCGTTACAGAACGCTGACTCCTTCCTCACCCAGGTGAAATCGCCCAAGGAAGATCCTGCTGCATGCCTACATTGTCACAGTATGGTCGAGGTGATTCCTAGCATGACCTTCACCCAGCAGGACATATTGCTGAAGAACAACCGACATAATAGGCCCCTGTACTACACAGGGTATGTTAGTGCCATTAACGTCGATCATATCCTTTTCGATCATAGATCTTCACTTAGCTCCTCTCATTATCATAGATCTTCACAGTATGGTCGAGTTTACTCTAAGCTTTGGGGATCCTAATGCATCGACTGACTGCATCAACACTACAATCAGCAGCTTCAACGCTGGAAAGAGTGAGCCCTTGGGCAAGATTCCCATGAAATGCTAAATAGGTGATTTCTAGACTGAAGTAACTTGCTACGTCATTGACGCCAATATAAACTATAACATGTTGTTGGGACGACCATGCATCCACGAGTACATGATCGTGCCTTCTACTCCCTATCAATGCATGAAGTATGCGGTCGACGACGAGACCATCAAAATCGAGTTCACTGATATCGACCCATTCTAAGAACTTGAAGCATATTGTACAGATGCTGAGCTGTAAAAGTCAGCCCCATGGGACGGTAATGCCAATGATGCCGACGATAAGCCAGATACTGTATCGGAAAGTGCAACTATTGTAGAAGGACCATTGAAGGTTCGATAGAAGGGAAAACTTCCCAAAACATTAGCTCCTCTCATCATCAAGCTTCGAGGCAAGGCTCTGGCTCGGTCACCCTTGATAATATTGATAGTCAGCCAGGGGCCTATGGAAATAAGACTTCCCCGGAAGGCCCCAATGCTAACTCTGAAGTCGCAAGAACCTCTGACTACAACACCCTTGGTAGTCAAATTGAAGGGAAAACCACCTCTACCTTCTCCCATGGCAACCCTAATACTCATAGATGATGAGTTAGGAGACTACATAGGTGCCAATACCGAGACACACTCTTTATATGATGTAATCCCTTGAGATAAAATTTTGTATTTCCTTAATAGGAGATTGTCTTCGAATTACTCTTGTGTACATTGGAACACTAGGTATTTCTTAGACAATGCTCTATATATGTTACAAACACAAGTGACAACCGCTAGTCTCACAAGCCGGGTTGTCCCCTCTCATGGCACCTACTTCTTGGTTCCAGCAAGGAAGAAGGAGGTGGAAACCATCATTTCGATCGATTGGAGCATCCTCAGCGGCTGGTCCCGACAGACCAGAACCCGATAACGGAGGATATAACACTTCCGTTATACTCTAGCCAAACATCTTATCTAGAAGACGGGCAAAAACTTGAACAACAACAGAGGGCTGAACTATGACAAAGGCCGACACCTTCCCTTTCGACTTCGTGTTCTAAAGAGAAAGTCCCAAAAATACTACCAATGCACTCACTGGGGGTTAAGTTACGTAACACCCATAATAAGGTCGAAGAGTTCAGAGCAGGAGGTCTTGTTTCATTCATACTCTTCTGACTCCTCAACTTGGGACTCCGATACCAGTATTGGCTTAGCCTTCAAGAAGATATTATCCGTCAATATGGTCTCTACAGATCCCCCAATCGAGAAGGAAGACCAATTACTTGAATTCTTCGAAGATGAACCCTGGGCTCAATGCCTGGGATGCCAATATGAATGATGCTTCGAACAGAACGAACCTCCCACAGAAGATAAAGTTGTCCAAGTCGAGCTAGGAGACGAGGCTTCTCCAAAATCCATCTTCTTCAGCAAAAGTTTGACGGAAGAAGACAAGGAATCTCTGATACAACTTATTCGAGAATATATTGATGTCTTTGCTTGGAGCTATGAGGACATACCGGGTCTGCATCCGCAACTCGCCATACACCGTTTCAACATCTTACCCGATGCCAAGCCGAGTCTGCATCGACTTCAAGGATCTCAACTCGGACTATCCAAAAGACGAGTTTCCCCTCCCGATCACCGACGTAATAATCGATAACATGTGTAGCCTCGAGCGCATGTCCTTCATGGATGGTTTCTCAAGCAACAACGAGATCAAAATGTTCTACGAAGACAAGAAGCATACTTCATTCTAGACTCCAAAAAGGGTATATTGTTACACAGTGATGCCCTTCGGGTTGAAGAATACAAGAGCAACATACCAACGGGCTATGAGCACCATATTCTACAAGCACCACCAAAAGACAGTAGAATGTTACGTTGATGATATTGCTATCAAGAGCCAAAAAAATCCAGCTATTTGGATGACCTAAGGATGGTATATGACTTAATGTAGACACATCGACTAAAGATGAACCCAACCAATTCTTTCCCGGGAGTCTCCAGTGGCATGTTCCCAGGATTTTTTGTCACAGCCAAGGGTATTCATATTGACCCTGAGAAGACTAAGGCGATCTTGCACATGGATCTCACGAAGAATCTCCGTGAGCTTCAAGGCCTACAAGGACGCCTGGCATGCATAAGAAGATTTATAGCAAATTCTTTCTGGTCGATGTCAACCCTTCACCAAACTGATGAAAAAAGGGGGTTTCTTATGTATGGACCGAAGAATGATAGCATGCGTTCGACGACATCAAGAAGTACCTCACTAGTCCTCCAGTACTAGTTCCACCGGTCATGGGAAGACCTTTTCTGCTATATGCCCGTGCTATGGAGCATTCTCTCAGTGCTTTGCTAGTCTAGAAAATCAATGAAGGCCATGAACAGGCAATCTTAGCAGGACTATGATTGGGGTCGAGCATCGGTATAATCCTATGGAGAAGGAGTGTCTTGCTCTGCTCTTTGCCATACAAAAGATGCGTCATTATGTGGCCGGACAGACAATCCACATCGTCTTCCGAGTCAACCCCCTCAGAGTCCTCATGACTAAGCCAGGGGATTTAAACTCATGATTAGCCACATCGGCGATAGTCTTGACTCCTTATGACAAGGTATTTGTCACACAAAAAGCGGTCAAAGGCCAAGCATTCACCGACTTCTTGGCAGCACACCCTGTGCTAGAGACATCAAAGCTTTACGACGACATTCCCGATAAAGTCCTAGAGTCCAATGCCATCTTAGATAACTCTGTTTGGCGCATGTTCTTTGACGATGCTTTAAGAACAGGACTCAAATACGAGATAATCACAGGAGTCAGATTCATTGTCATCACTTTCGACGGCCTAGTCATCCATTGTGCATATTCTCTCATGGAGTCGTTCACCAATAATGTTGCTTTGTATAATGCTCTCATCATTGGACTCCAGCTCACTAAATAGTAGGGGGTTGACTGCATCGAGGCCTATAGTGACTCAAAACTGATCATAAACCATGTTCGAGGATAATACGAGGTCCGTCATGAAGATCTGATTCCTTACCACTAGGCAGCAGTCGATATTATTTCCACCTTCACAGGGTTCTTTATAGAACATGTACCTTGACTGCAAAACTTGGAGGATGATGCACTCGCTGGCTACGCAGCTTCTTTGGCAGCTCTTGTTGAAACCAAATATACTGTCACAGTAATAGAGCGAGAGCTAGTTTGTCCAAAGAACAATCTACATACGTGTCTGAGTTAGTCAGTACAAATAGACACTAATGTTGACGTTTGGGACTGGCAATTTGATTTTATAGACTACGTTGTCTACAGAATCCTACCTAAGGAACCGAAGGAAGCTACTTCTGTCAAGAGATGCTCTCTTCGGTTCTTCTACGACACAACTACAAAAATACTGTATCATTGTTCATATGACGGGCCTCTTCTGCTATGTTTATCCAAGACATAAGCACAAAAGGCACTCCGGAAGATGCACGATGGCACCTGCGGAGCCCATTAGCCTGGTCCTATGTTACAGGATCGATTGCATCGCATGGGTTACTACTGGCCCACTATCATTACAGAGGCCGTTGATTATGCAAAAAGTACCGAGTATGCCAGTTGCATGCTAACTTCGTCTACCAACCTTCTGAGTTTCTATACCCTACAGCGGTGTAAAACCCCTCAAATTTTTATTATTATTTTATTTGTTACTAAATTTTGTTATTTTTTTAAATAATTAAGTATACTAATTAATAATTATTTATAAAGTTTGGATATATATGTATATATATATGAAAGTGTTTGTGTGTGCATTGTATTAGGAACTCTAATTCATTTAGTTTATTTATTAGATTATATATATATATATATATATATATATATATAATATATACACTTATATATATATATAGTGTTACTTTTCATTTGGTATTATTATTAGATTATATATATCTATACTTATATAGATATGGTGTTTCAATTCAGAGCAAACCCAAACCCATTTCATGTATCCCAACCCTAACCTTAGCTCAGCCCATGGGCCATCTACCCTCACCCTAACTTAGGTCCAAACCCATTAGGGTTTCCTAACTTGTGGATCTAATATATATATGTATCATCCAACTACTCTCAACCCTAACCCTAACTTCACACAACTCCATCTCTTCCCATCCTTACCGCCACCCCTAGCCAATCCCGGTGACCCTTCCTTCTGCCTCCTCCCCCTCAACCGAGGCCTCGCCGTCGGACGACGAGAGCACGGCGTTCGCGCACGCCCGCGCGCTGCAGCCGGCCCGCGCCGCGTGCTGCACCGGTCGTCTGCTGATCCCGGCGACCCTTCTCGTCGGCGCGACCCCCTCGTCGGCGAGCCACCCCCCTGCGGCGTGGCCAGGTAACCCCGACCCCCCCCCCCCCCCCGTGGAACTGTCACGTGGGAAAAACCCCCCATGCATGCTTTAAATCTAGTTTTAGGGATTAAAATCTGATTATTCAGTTTATTATAATGATTGTATTTGTGTATAAATTGATGATTAATTAGATCTAATCGTAGGAAATCATTGGTAATTAAGTAGAGGTTCTACCCTAATTTTTTGTAAGAATTAATATTAATTATTAGCATTTATTTTTAATTAATTATGAGTTCTCGATGCTAGTAATTATATAATTGTGTTTACTGTTTTAATCTTTAAGTGATACTTTTATTATGAATTAAATAAAACTTTGTACATGAAAAGTTTGTAAAATTAATATAGTATTTTAAAATAATTTTTCCAGAATTTATAGAATTTAATTTATAATTATTTTATGTGAAAAACAGTGAATTTAAATTGTTTAATTAATTCTGTTTGATTCATATTATTTAATTAGTAAATAATTAAATATATAAATTATATGGAAAATATAGATTTAAATATAAAGTATGTTATGGAAATTTTCCAATATTATATTGGTTTTTAAAATATTTTATTTAGATTTATCTTGTGAGTTTTGTATTAATCAAATCAATTATTAAATACTGTTTTCAATTTATATTATTTATTTGGTTAGAAATTAAATAATATTTATTGAATAGAAAATGTTTGTAAAAATACTCTTATGTATAAATTAATTCCAATATTTAATTATAGTTATTTATAATTATTTAGATTTAGTTGGGTAATTTCTAGATTTATTAAATAAGTTATATATATTATATAATAATTGTTATTAATTATATAAATATTGTAATTTTGTGAAGTGATAAGATTCTGTTAGAATTGTGTAAATATGATATTTAGGAATTTATTTTATGTATTTTATATAATTTACAAAATTTTTAAGATTTAAAAGTAATTTTGAGAATCATGTTTAGGATTATGTATTAAATTATGTAATAATTATTTATTAATTTAAGTAATTATTAATTATGTGTTACTATTGTAAATTTAGCTTTAATGATCAAATTTAAGGTTGGTGGTGATTTATTTGGATTTATTTAGAATTATTAAGTACTTATTGTTATTAACTATTCATTTTAATAAATAGATTTAATGGTAATAATTCATTTCTGTAAATATATATAATATAATATTTATTATTCTGATAATATTTAGTTTATTATTAAAATAGACTAAAAATGATTTTTAAGGATTTTTACTATTTTGTTAGTATTAGTAGGAATTGTGTGTACATATGTGTATTAAATTGCTTGGTTAATTAATTATAATTAATTAATCAATTAATGATTAAATATTTGGTTGTGTATAATTTCAGAATATAAATGGTATGATAATAAGTATGGTTTACATACTTATTATTGTATAATTATTATTCATAATTATTGATACTAGTTAGCTAGTAGTAATAGATTAATTTAAATTAAAGATTACTTAGCAATTAAAAAATTGTTTAATTAGTAATTAATTAGAGATAAATTTTGTTTAGGATTATTTGCTTCTCGGGACTCGGACTCTACTTTGGACCCGGATACTCAGTTGCTGGACACAGGCAAGTACACCTTGCTTGACATTTACTATACAGTATTTACATTTGCCAGTTATTACTATCATGTGCACTCGTCTCCATTGATGACTACCTTGTATAGAGTTAGTATAAACTTGACACTGTCTCAGACACGTATCACATATGAGTGAGTTGAGTGCAGAGGTTCTGTGTTGACTGGCCATTAACATATGATCTTGAGTCTGTAGCAGTTTGGTTTTAGTTATACTATGTTTACTATGACGTCTTGCATATTGTTCGTACTGCGTATACGGTACGAGTACATTGGGTGGGGGGAGTCTATTGGTGTATGAGAATTTCTGTTTCCAATGTACGTTGGATGCTCGTAGCCCCTCGTTTCTCAAACCGTAGAACGCTTGGTGGCAGTTTCTTCTTCTTCTCCCCTCTCATGTGCCACTAGAGATGTCTCGAGAGCATTTACACTAAGATGGTTAGAACACCTGTATTGCTTCCGTGCATTTCCTGTCCTTGTTTGGTTAGGGAAATACTTGGTTGCATACTTTATAGTTACTTTTACATTACTGCTCAGTATTATCGTACATGTCGATTTCCTTTGTATTTGTTATGTCCCTCTGAGGACCTGGTATCTTTTCCAGAGGTTGACGAGCACTGATTCCCGGCTGATTACGGAGTAGAGGGACTTGTTAACGACGAATTTGAGGTGGAGCCGCAGCCTTGATCCTCTAGAGGCTAGCTACATCTTCAGACATGAGTTTCATTTCCAGTATTCCGTTCATTTCTATTTGCTACTTCATTTTCATTCCAGATGTACTCATTTACTTATTTAGTGGATGTTCTCCTCTAGCCATAGTTGATATTTGGATTCTGTGGCGCTGATTGTTTTCCATTCAGTTATTTATTACTTTATTTCATGGATGAGACTAGTTTACCTGCCTGTGATGTTACTTTATTAGTTATACTTCAGCATACTACAATCAGATCATAGTCCATTAAATTGGGTTTAGCTATGCTTGATTGTACAGTTGGCATGCCACGTGTTTCCGATCCGATTATTTGGAACTGGGGCGTGACATTTTTAGTGGTGGCCCATGCAGGTCAGAAATTTGTTTGGTTACGTTACTGTACTGAACAAGCCTGCAAATTAGGTTTAGAATATTAGGTCTCATCCATACTTGACTATATCATTCTTGAATATCCTTGAACAAATTCTTTTGCATCTCGTTTGTTTCCGTCCTATTCTCAATTCCTTCTATCTTATCTCTGCAGAATCATGAATCTAAGGAGTGGACGTACCGCTGCCGGTAGAGACCAACCCAGTCATCTGGTACGGATGATCCGTCCATAAGGGTAGTTCCAACCAACCCTTTGCTACCAGGGTAGACGTCTAAGCCAGTTGGTGCACAACGACTGGGGTACTCCTCCTTCCTCGCAGTACCCTCAGACACCATATGGAGTGCCCCCAGCTGTGCCTCAAGACAGCCAGGCACAGATGTTTTAGTTCATGCACATGATGATGCAAGAACAGGGACAGCAAGCAGCAGAGCAGAGGCAAAAAGCAGCTAAGCAAAGACGGGAAGCTGCTGAGATAAGACAGGGATTCTTGACAGCTATAGAGAGGATGACAGTACCAGCACCTGCACCAGCTATGACACTAGCTCCCGTGAGACCAGCACGGGTAGGTTCAGTGAAGGACTACGTGCAGATGAACCCCAAACCTTATTTGGGAAACGAGAGTCCGGAGGATACCACTACTTGGATCACCAGCACCAAGAAGAAATTGCAGGCATCTCAGTTGCCTGAGGATTTATGGATGACTGGCGTAAGAACTCAGCTGAGGGGAATACCCATCACTGGTAGGATTCTATGGAGCGTCAGTTGGGTACTCGTCAGACGTGGGAACAATTTTTGGAGTTTTTTGATAAGAAGTACTTCCCTACTACTGTGAAGAATGCCTTATATAACCAGTTTCTGCACTTGGAGCAAGGGAGCAAGACTGTTGACGAGTATGACTCGGAGTTCAGTCGACTCAGCAAATATGGGGAGGTGCTGATACCCAATGATCTGGAGAAGGCCAAGAGATTTCACAACGGGCTGAGGCAGATTTGCTACAGCATTATACTAGCTCTCAGTCCCGAATCTCTTATGCCGAGTTGCTAAGGAGGCCAGGATTCAGAGACAATTAGCAAGGGGAAGCTGAACCAGCAGAAGAACCAGCCAGTGCAGACGAAGACGCAACAAGGAGGTCCTATCAAGAGACCTATGGGACATCATCAGCATCAGCAGAAGACTGGACCCTACCAGTCTAAGGAGCTTCCGACTTGCCATTTCTGTGGCAGGAAGGGACACTTACAGAGAGAGTGCAGAAGGATGCTGGGTACTTGCTTAGCTTGTGGATCGAGCCAGCATCAGGCTTGAGATTGCCCAGTTCGGGGAGCTATTATGCCAGCTGGAGGCCAGAAGCCACCAGCACCAGGAGGTCAGCAGAGAGGACCTATACTCCCTTCACAGTCAGCACAGTTGAGAAAGCCAAGCAGCAGGCAGGAAACAAGAAGCAAGGACATATTTTTGCTCTCACTCAGGGAGAAGATGGAACCGAAGGAGAGGCTATCACAGGTACTATTTAGTAGGTTCATTGCCTGCTACAGTGTAATTTGATTCTGGTGCAACCCTATCATTTATATTATCTAGATTTGTAGCTGTACATAGGATAGCTACTTCTACAATGCCTAAGAGTTGGAAATTATTACTTGTGGGGGTATAGTACCTGTGACTAGTACATATAGAACCTGTTCGGTAGTTATTTGTGGCCGAGAGATGAGAGATCGACTTTTGGTATTACCTATGCCAAATTTCGACGTAGTATTGGGTATGGATTGGCTTAGTCAATATCATGCTATATTGGACTGCCACAGGGGTTGTGCTATATTTAGACCGCCAGGCCAGCCGGAGTTTGAATTTCAGATAGAAAGTATTGAGAAGGGAGTATCTCAGTATCATGGAGCTTGCATGGCGATGGAGGTTGCCCCGCCACCGATCATTGATGAGTTTTCTGATGTCTTTCCCGATGATCTGTCGGGTCTACCACCCAACAGAAAGGTTGAGTTCACCATTGAGCTCATACCAGGAGCGGCACCAATCTCTTCAAATGTCTATTGACTGGCAAAGAAGGAGCTGGATGAAATGAAGGTGCAGTTGCAGGAGTTACAAGACAAGGGATTTATCAGACCAAGTGCATCACCTTGGGGAGCCCCGGTCTTGTTTGTGCCAAAGAAAGATGGAACAGTTCGCATGTGCATTGATTATAGGGCTCTTAATGCTGTGACGATCAAGAACAAGTATCCCCTGTCCAGAATTGATGACCTATTTGACCAGCTGACAGGAGCCCAGGTATTCTCGAAGATTGATCTGAGGTCGGGATACCATCAAGTGAAAGTTCGGAAAGAAGACATCCAGAAGACGGTATTCAGGACTCGGTATGGTCATTACAAGTTCTTGGTAATGCCCTTTGGCTTGACAAATGCACCGGCTGTATTCATGAATTTAATGAACAGAGTATTCCAAGAATATCTTGATAAGTTTGTCGTAGTATTCATCGATGATATTTTGGTGTATTCAAAGAACCATGAAGAGCATGATGATCACTTGAGGAAGGTGCTGGAGATCTTGAGGCATCAGAAGTTATATACAAAGCTGAGTAAGTGTGAATTTCTGCTAGATCATGTTTCATTTCTTGGACATGTTTATCTCAGGGAAAGGCATAGAAGTGGATCCGATAAAGATATCAGCAGTGGAGTCGTGGCCAACTCCAACCGATATTTTAGAGGTACAAAGTTTTATAGGGCTTGCCGGATATTACCGGAGGTTCGTAGAGAATTTTGCAAGAATTGCGGAGCCAATGACAAAGTTGACTCGCAAGGATCAAAAGTTCGAGTGGACGGAAGAGTGCCAAGCTACTTTTGATGATTTGAAGAAGCGCCTTACTACTGCACCAGTCTTGACCATTCCATCGGGATCAGGAGGTTTTGTCATCTATAGTGATGCTTCCGGAAAGGGATTAGGATGCGTCTTGATGCAGCATAGGAAGGTAGTTGCATATGGTTTACGGCAGTTGAGGACCCACGAGAAGAATTATCCCACGTACGACTTAGAGCTTGCGGCGGTGATATTTGCCTTGAAGCTTTGGAGGCATTATCTGTATGGAGAAACAGTGGAGGTATATACAGATCATAAGAGTCTCAAGTATGTCTATACTCAGAAGGATTTAAATTTGAGACAGAGGCGTTGGCTTGAGTTGATGGCAGATTTTGATATTGAGTTACAGTACCATCCAGGGAAGGCGAATTCAGTAGCAGATGCATTGAGCCGGAGGCCTATGGCACATTTCTTGACATCACAGAAGGAGTTGCTATATGATTTGGAAAATCTGGGCATCGAATGTGGTTAGGCCTGGAGAAGCTGCAAAGATGATGAATCTTCAGGTTCAATCTTCATTAGTAGAGCGGATCAAGGTGACCTTACCGACAGATGCCAGATATCAGAGGCTTCGACAGAGGACAGAGCAAGGACTGCAGACTGGATTGAGGATTCACGAAGATGGGACCTTGAGGTGCGGAGATTGCCTCTATGTTCCTAATGGAGAGATCAGGCAGGAGTTGCTGACAGAGGCATATAGTTCGACTTATTCTATTCATCCAGGAGGTACGAAGATGTACAGGGACCTGAGATAGCACTACTGGTGGCATGCAATGAAGCGTGAAATAGCACGGTTCATAGCAAAGTGCTTGGTGTGTCAGCAAGTCAAGGAACATCAGAGGCGCAGGATTATTGCAACCGCTTCCGATACCTGAGTGGAAGTGGGAGCACATCACTATGGATTTCGTTACAGGATTTTCGAGGAGCCCAGCTGGACGAGATGCAGTTTGGGTGATTATGGACAGATTATCGAAGTCTGCTCATTTATACCATTCCGAGTAGGGCAATCTACAGAGGTATTGGCAGACCATATATGAAGGATAGTACGATTACATGAGTACAGTCAGTATAGTCTCTGATCGAGATACGAGATTCACATCGCACTTCTGGAAGAGCATGCAGGAAAGTCTGGGCACTAGACTGAAGTTCAGCATCGCTTATCACCCTCAGACGGAGGCAGTCAGAGCGTACCATTCAGACGTTGGAGGACATGTTGAGAGCTTGCATGTTAGATTTTGGAGGATCCTGGGAGGATCACTTGCATTTGGTAGAGTTCTCTTACAAAACAGCTACCAGGTAAGTATCCAGATGGCCCCTTTTGAAGCATTGTACGGAAGAAAGTGTCGATCGCCAGCATGTTGGGGTGATGTAGGCGAGAGACAGATATTGGAACCAGAGTTAGTGACTCGTACAGTAGATACAGTCAAAAGATTCAGGGGCATCTACGAGCAGCACAGGACCGGCAGAAACAGTAGGCAGACACTCATAGGCGACCTCTTGAGTTCAAGGAAGGAGATCATGTGTTCTTGAAATCTCCCCAACTAGAGGTACAATCAGATTTGGAGTCAGAGGAAAGCTCAGTCCAAGGTACATCGGACCATTCGATGTGTTGGAAAAGTTGGCGAGGTTGCATACAGATTGGCACTTCCGCAGTCATTGGAAGGCGTCCATGATGTATTTCATTCTCCCAGTTGAGGAAGTATGTGGCAGACCCTAACCACGTACTTGATCATTCCGAGATCACCGTGGGACCGACTTTGTCCTACGAGGAGCAGCTGTGGAGATCCTAGACCGCAGAGAGAAAGTGTTGAAGGGGAAGACCATTCGACTAGTCCGAGTTGCGTGGGGGAAACACCATTCTCCGGGCGAATCAACTTGGGAGCGGGAAGATTCTATTCTGGAGCGTTTCCATACCTTCGTGAGGCGTCTGGTATGATTTAATTTTGTAATTGTCATTCTTTTAGATTTCGTCTGTTTAATTCTGTGTTAATAACTAGGAATTTCTAGAATTAGGAAAATATGATTTTTTTGCCAATAATTGTATGTTTCTTTTAATTCCAGCTTGTTTCAATTTCGGGATGAAATTTTAATAAGTTGGGGAGAATGTAAAACCCCTCAAAATTTTTTTATTATTTTATTTGTATATGTTACTAAATTTTGTTATTTTTTTTAAATAAATGTTAGTATACTAATTAAATTATTTATAAAGTTTGGATATATGTATATATATATAAAGTGTTTGTGTGTGCATTGTATTAGGAACTCTAATTCATTTAGTTTATTTATTAGATTATATATATATATATATATATATATATAATATATTATATATATTATATATAAATATTATATATATATATATAGTGTTACTTTTCATTTGGTATTATATTAGATTATATATATCTATACTTATATAGATATGGTGTTTCAATTCAGAGCAAACCCAAACCCATTTCATGTATCCCAACCCTAACCTTAGCTCAGCCCATGGGCCATCTACCCTCACCCTAACTTAGGTCCAAACCCATTAGGGTTTCCTAACTTGTGGATCTATATATATGTATCATCCAACTACTCTCAACCCTAACCCTAACTTCACACAACTCCATCTCTTCCCATCCTCACCGCCACCCCTAGCCGATCCCGGTGACCCTTCCTTCCGCCTCCTCCCCCTCAACCGAGGCCTCGCGTCGGACGAGAGCGCGGCGTTCCCCGCACGCCCCGCGCTGCACCGGTCGCCCGCTGATCCCGGCGACCCTCCTCGTCGGCGCCCCCTCGTCGGCGAGCCACCCCCCTGCGGCGTGGCCAGGTAACCCCGACCCCCCCTCGTGGCGCTGTCACGTGGGAAAAACCCCCCATGCATGCTTTAAATCTAGTTTTAGGGATTAAAATCTGATTATTCAGTTTATTATAATGATTGTATTTGTGTATAAATTGATGATTAATTAGATATAATCGTAGAAATCATTGGTAATTAAGTAGAGGTTCTGCCCTAATTTTTGTGACAATTAATATTAATTATTGGCATTTATTTTTAATTAATTATGAGTTCTCGATGCTAGTAATTATATAATTGTTTTACTGTTTTAATCTTTAAGTGATACTTTTATTATGAATTAAATAAAACTTTGTACATGAAAAAGTTTGTAAAATTAATATAGTATTTTAAAATAATTTTTCCAGAATTTATAGAATTTAATTTATAATTATTTTATGTGAAAAGCAATGAATTTAAATTGTTTAATTAATTCTGTTTGATTCATATTTTAATTAGTAAATATTAAATAATATAAATATTGGAAAATATAGATTTAAATATAAAGTATGTTATGGAAATTTTCCAATATTATATTGGTTTTTAAAATATTTTATTTAGATTTATCTTGTGAGTTTTGTATTAATCAAATCAATTATTAAATACTGTTTTCAATTTATATTATTTATTTGGTTAGAAATTAAATAATATTTATTGAATAGAAAATGTTTGTAAAAATATACTCTTCTGTATAAAAATAATTCCAATATTTTATAGTTATTTATAATTATTTAGATTTAGTTGGGTAATTTCTAGATTTATTAAATAAGTTATATATATTATATAATTAATTGTTATTAATTATATAAATATTGTAATTTTGTGAAGTGATACGATTATTAGAAATTGTAAATATGATATTTAGGAATTTATTTTATGTATTTTATATATTTACAAAATTTTTAAGATTTAAAAGTAATTTTGAGAACATGTTTAGGATTATGTATTAAATTGTGTAATAATTATTTATTAATTTAAATAATTATTAATTATGTGTTACTATTGTGAATTTAGCTTTAATGATCAAATTTAAGGTTGGTGGTGATTTATTTGGATTTATTTAGAATTATTAAGTACTTATTGTTATTAACTATTCATTTAATAAATAGATTTAATGGTAATAATTCATTTCTGTAAAATATATATATATATTATTATTATTCTGATATTTAGTTTATTATTAAAATGACTAAAATGATTTTTAAGGATTTTTACTATTTTTGTTAGTATTATTAGGAATTGTGTGTACATATGTGTATTAAATTGGTTGGTTAATTAATTATAATTAATTAATCAATTAATGATTAATATTTGGTTGTGTATAAATTTTAGAATATAAATGGTATGATAATAAGTATGGTTTACATACTTATTATTGTATAATTATGATTCATAATTATTGATACTAGCTAGTAGTAATAGATTAATTTAAATTAAAGATTACTTAGCAATTAAAAATTATTTAATTTGTTTAATTAGTAATTAATTAGAGATAAATTTTGTTTAGGATTATTTGCTTCTCGGGACTAGACTCTACTTTGGACCCGGATACTCAGTTGCTGGACACAGGCAAGTACACCTTGCTTGACATTTACTATGCAGTATTTACATTTGCCAGTTATTACTATCGTGTGCACTCGTCTCCATTGATGACTACCTTGTATAGAGTTAGTATAAACTTGACACTGTCTCAGACACGTATCACATATTAGTGAGTTGAGTGCAGAGGTTCTGTGTTGACTGGCCATTAACATATGATCTTGAGTCTGTAGCAGTTTGGTTTAGTTATACTATATTTACTATGACGTCTTGCATATTGTTCGTACCGCGTATACGGTACGAGTACATTGGGTGGGGAGTCTACTAGTGGTGTATGAATTTTTGTTTCCAATGTACGCTGGATGCTCGTAGCCCCTCGTTTCTCAAACCGTAGAACGCTTGGTGGCAGTTTCTTCTTCTTCTCCCCCTCTCATGTGCCACTAGAGATGTCTCGAGAGCATTTACACTTAGATGGTTAGAACACCTGTATTGCTTCCGTATTTCCTGTCCTTGTTTGGTTAGGGAAATACTTGGTTGCATACTTTATAGTTACTTTTACATTACTGCTCAGTATTATCATGCATGTCGATTTCCTGTGTATTTGTTATGTCCCTCTAAGGACCTGGTATCTTTTCCAGAGTTGACGAGCACTTATTCCCGGCTGATTACGGAGTAGAGGGACTTGTTGACGACGACTTTGAGGTGGAGCCGCAGCCTTGATCCGCTGGAGGCTAGCTACATCTTCAGACATGGGTTTCAATTCCAGTATTTCGTTCATTTCTATTTGCTACTTCATTTTCATTCCAGATGTACTCATTTACTTATTTAGTGGATTGTTCTCCTCTAGCCATAGTTGACATTTGGATTCTGTGGCACTGATTATTTTCCATTCAGTTATCTATTATTTTATTTCATGGATGAGACTAGTTTACCTGCCTGTGATGTTACTTTATTAGTTATACTTCAGCGTACTACAATCAGATCATAGTCCATTAAAATGGATTTAGCTATGCTTGATTGTACAGCTGGCATGCCACGTGTTCCCGATCCGATTATTTGGAACTGGGGCGTGACAAGCGGCCTCCTCTCCATTTGAAGCATAGGGAATGGATATTATCGGGCCGATCAGTCCATCGTCCTCTAAAGGATACTGGTTCATACTCGCCATCACCGACTACTTTTCTAAGTGGGCGGAAGAAGTACCCCTGGACGAGGTAAAAATCTCGAACGTGATTAGTTTTGCCAAGCATCACGTCATATACCGCTTCGGGGTTCACAGAAGGTTTATCCATGACAACGGTCCCCAGTTCGTGAGCCACGCATTCCATCGGTTCTGCGATAAGAACCGAATACAAAATGTGGCATCAACGGCTTACAATCCTGCAGCGAACGGACTAACCAAAGCATTCAACAAGACTATCGTCAAGTTGTTTAAAAAATTTGTATCCTCTAATAAATGCGACTGGAATGAAAAGCTCAACAAATGCCTGTAGGCTTAACATACAACTGTTCGGAGACCCACTAGCAACACACCATTCTCTCTGGTTTATGGAAGTGAGGCAGCGCTTCCCCTGGAGATCTGAATCCCGTCTCTACGGGTAGCCATCACCAACCAGCTGACAAACGAAGACAATCAATGCCGGCAGCTATATGAGTTAGAGGCGTTGGATAAAAAACGTTTGCTAGCTGAACAACGAATCAAGCTTTACCAAGCTCAGATTTTCGAAGCCTTCAACAAAAAGGTCCAGGAAAGGATATTCCAACTAGGTGACCTCATTTTATCAATTTGAAGACCGATGGTGATGACTCACAAGACAGCTGGGAAGATCAAACCGAAGTGGGAAGGACCGTTCATCATAGAGACGATCTACTCTAATGGGGCCTACCGACTGGTCAAACCTAACGGTGGCTTGCTAGTGATGCCAATCAATGGCAAGTTCCTAAAAAAATACTATGTCAAAGGTTCAAATCATCATAGGTTCCAACATCCTCCGCGGGTGTCCGTGAATTCTATTACTGAGTTCATCTCCATAACTCCCACAGTAGAAAACTATCACTCCCATTTTCTATTACACGTATTTTCAGTATTCGTGTACGGAATTCTGATGTTTGTCAAGTGACCCGTGTTTTAACTTGTCTTGCTTAGCTTTGGCTTGGTTTATTTTGGTTAGGCTTGGCTTGGCTTTTCTTGGTTTGGTTTGGTTTGGGTTGAGATGGAGAGGTTGATATATAGTCAATTCCTCTCTCTCCCTCCGCTATTACTTCTCATTTATTTCTTGTTCTTCTACATTTACTCCACTCTACCTACATAGAAGCCCTAGGCAAGTGCAACTTGCTTCATGATGGATCTCAAGTTTTATTATTCCATTCTCTTCTTTGCATGATTCTAAGCTTCTTTAGGACTTAGCATTTTTGGTTTTGATGGATGAATTTTTGTAGATCTAAGTCTTAAGATTTTCTTTTTTTTTGTCTTTTGATCTATTATAACTTGATATTTTTGAAAACTAGTCGCCCCATGATGTAGGAAATTCCGTTCTACCCAATTTTGACCTATAAAAAGCTTGATTTTGACTCTTTTTGGAGGAGTTATGGCATTTTGAAGTTCATGGGTTCAACTAAGCATTCTATGGTGGTTGGAGAAGATAATCAGTGTGCGTGCGCTCTTTAGCGCAACGCCATCTCGTTGCGCATGCACACTCTTTAGCAACGTGCTATTTTGGTCGTGCGCTCTTTAGCGCCGTGCTATTCTAGTCACACGTTTTTTAGCGTCGTGCTATTCTGGTCGTGTGCTCTTTAGCGCCATGCTCTTCGTTCGCGTGCCACTTGGCCCAGTTCTAGTTGCTACGGTACTAGGTAGTGCTCGGCCAGTAGTGCAGGGTGGTGCACGGGCCAAGTGGCACACCACCTAGGAACGCGGTGCTAAGGACCTGACTTGACTACTAGCCACCACAGAATCAGTAACTTGAATATGACAGTACTATACTGAAACAAGTGTATCTCCATGCTTGTTCTCTTGTAGTGTTTTGTTTTATGCATGTTCCGTGTACTTGGCCAATCTTGTAACGACCTGACTTGACTACTAGCCACCATGGAATCAGTAACTTGAACATGACAGTACCTGACTGTAACCAGAACCTGACCTGAGCACGACATGATAATACGATCCCGACTTGATAACTTGTTAATACTACGCATGATAGAACTTGAGCTTGATGAGATTTGAACTGAATATTGAATTAACTTGAACATGATATCATGAACCCGATGTAGGAGCGTAAAAAAGTGCTTCATGGACTTAGTCAAAGAAGTTGAGAATTTTACGCGAGCTACTTTCTACGCAAGCTACACTTTACGCTAGCTACTTTAGGCAGGAGCTAATTAATTGAACTTTACGCTGGTGGGACAGACTGTCAGGCCGCATTTAATGATAGAGATTTGATTTGACTGAATGATTTTTTCTGACAGTGTGCAGCACATAAGTCGAGAAGATTGGATTTACACCATAACCAATACTCGTCGTATAGTGTGTAGATGAGGCTATTATACGCTCAATAAAATTACTTCTTTTACGCACGATAGTTATTCGAGCTTTTACGCTCAAAGCTATTGTGGGCGTAAAGTCTATTTGTGCTAATTTTTACGCTCAAGGCTATTTTAGCCACTTTACGCTGGGAAGTTTATTTTGTGCTATTTTATGCCCAGTTTGCCACTTTACGCTGGGAGTGTGTTTTGGGTTGTTTTTACGCTCGATCTTTTCTGACCATTTAAGAACGTCATTTGCCCACGTGGCTTTCATGCCACACTTCTCGAGGAACGTGTGTACGTGCTCTCTCCATTTTGTTGAATTAGTGGGACACGTGTCACCATTCGTAGAGATCAAACTCTACGTGGGACACGTGTCAACGTGCGTAGAGGATGAGTTGCATCGTGGGTGACAGTTGCTAGCGTAAAGACCCGATTTTGCTGCTTTTTATGCACAAAGGGTTAAGTCTATAAATAGACTTATTTTTTTCATCATCAAGATATAAATAGAGAGAGGAGAGGAGATTCTGAGAAAACTCATACTTCCAGAGTGATATTCCCAGAAGCATTTTTTAAACTTTTTTTCAAGAACAAGGTGAAACAAAGCAAGAAAGCATTCGACTGTGCCATCAGTGCCGTTGTTCGATACCTTTCCGGTGACTTAGTTCTTCCGATTGTTCGTCTTCTTCAAGCAGTTTTTCTTCATCATCGTATGGTCCAAGGAACAAAGTGATCGCTCTCAGATCATACTTCCATTGCAATACTTTCCAGAACAATTTGTACTTTCTGTACTTTTTTTTAGTTTTCTTTCAAAAGTCGATTTTAGGCATTTTGTTAAGTGAAACAAATGGCGACTTTGCTGGGGACGACCTTCTCCTCTGACGAGAAGGCAATTATTCAATATGATGATGTGTCGGTCGGATCGACAAAGAAGACTCTGGTTGTGCACTTCAACCAGACTGCCTACAAAGAAATGCTCCGAACTGGGGGTAGTACTCACTGCTCCAATGTTCAGAAATCGCGGATGGCATGAAAAGTTAGGATTCCCAAGTCCAAAGCATCCTCGAATCTCCCTGCTGTCTTTGAAGGCAAAGGAATCCTTCCTACTCATGTTGTGGAGGCTTCCGTCTGTGATGAGGCAGTCTCTACTACGGTGATATGCCGTGAGCGTAAAAATCAGTCTCCCGTTTGTAACGTGGCAGACTCTCCTGTTTTACGCTCTGGGCATAAAAATCAAGTTTTACGCTCTGAGCGTAAAAATCAAGTTTACGCTCTGAGCGTAAAAATCAAGTTTTACGTCCCGTGCGTAAAATATGTCTCCCGTCTGTGACGTGGTAGACTCCAAAGCTTTACGCCCTGTGCGTAAAAACCAGTCTCCCGTCTGTGACGTGGTAGACACACAAAATTTATGCTCCACGCGTGAAGGAAAATCTCTCGTCTGTGACGTGACATATACTCATGTTTTGCGCTCTACGCGTAAAGGTAAATCTCCTGTCTGTGACAATGTAGATAGAATTCACAATGATGTTTTTACATCTAAAGTGAATTTACCTGCACACATGCAGCATAAAAATATTATTGGTAAAACTTCAGTTCTTCACCAACAGCCTTCTTACACTGCTTTACGCAAGGTACCAAACCTATAAATTATGCGTAATGCTGATAGAGTTCTTTGTGCTAAAAAATCTCAGGATTTACGCATGCAACTCCAAGCATATAAAAATGTACTGTTTGGTTCTGCTAATACAGCCAGTAATCTTCTTTATACACAAGGGACTAAACGTTTTTCTATCCCAAATGTAATAAAGAGACTACTCCTTCTGATTTACACGAATTGCTAGTACAAAAGCATAAAAATAGACAATCTCCTGCGACACTCCCCCAAGAAAATCATCATTGTGAGTGTCACCAGATTGTAATCAAATGTTGCTGTTTGTCTTCTAAGCGGTCAGTTTTTGACCGGTTAAGCTATAATGAGCCTCAACAACAGGTTGATGACCAAGAACATGAGTTGTTATATGCGTCGTCAACATGGCATCTCATACCAACAGAGGACGACGTCCAAGACGCAACTCATCCCAGACTTATGGTCAACAACAGTTCAACAGACTTCTTGATTCCTTTGAAGGAGTATATCAGAATACTCGATCAAGAAGACAAAGACAGTTACAGACTTCCGATTTAGAAGCTGGGGGTACTCAGTCTTTTGAGTCCGAAACTGACAGTGTCGATTCATACCTCTATACCAATCCCTCTGTATCTTCAAGAGAGGTTGAATCTTATGCTATTGGAGATGAACCGGAGACATTATCTGCTAATACAGAACAACATCTCTCTGCCATTGAGCAATCACTAAAGGACATGCTTACCATGATGCAAAGCATGCACCAAATAATAATGACTCAGCAAACTGCTCAGCCGACAGTAAACACCAGTGAGGTAGCAGCACAAACTCAATAGTCAAAGGGTTGATATACCTTTGAATAATCAAGAGCCTGCTGTCAATCAAAATTCTACATCTCCAGATTCTATCATTCCAGAAGATGTGCCACCCCGGTGGGGGTTACGGTACATCCAACGACTATTCAATCGAATGTGCTTCCTCAACTAGTGAAGCTATTCAAGCAGTGCGTGAGCTCAAAGCACAGTTTGAAGTTTTGAAGCACAAGGAATAGATCCAGAGGTTAGGGATTAAGCAACCTTATCCTCCTCATTGGAATGATGTACCCTTTTTCTCTGAAATTCAAGTCACAATCGATGGTATTATTTGATGGAAAGGCTTCTCCTAGTCAGTATATCAATTACTTTAATATTATGACTGTACATCTGCAGAAGAATGATGCTCTTCTCACTCGAGTTTTCATCGGATGTCTAACGGGTTCTGCCTACGATTGGTATCGCAGTCTACCCGATAATTGTATTTCGTCGTTTGACAAATTCAAAGCAATGTTTCTCTCCCGCTTCTATGAAGGAGGCATGGACATGAACATGTCATCCATAATAGAAATCAAACAAAAGGAGAAGGAAGATACTCGGACGTTCATTGAATATTTTCGACATACAACTCTGAAGATGCCTCCTGGTATGCCAGATTCAGCATTGATTGATACATACAAGATGAATCTGCGACCATCCATTGCTGTCTTTACGGGCTCCCAATTCACAGATCGGCCCTCGTTTATTATAGCAGCAGTTTCTACCGAGACCAATGGTAGGTTAGCTCATGAACACGGGATGATCTTTGCCTCAGAGGACAAAGGATAGAAAGGCTCTTCTGGAAATAATTTCGACAATCATAATGGGAAAGGAAAGGAAACCCTTATGGTTAATCTTTTAAAACCCAAAATGACACCGAATAATCAGGAGTCTTCCAAGCCAAAAGAAGAATACTCTTTCGATGACAGTGATATCCCAGGGATATTCCAATGTCTGGTAAAGAGTGGCAAACTCCCATTCCAGAGCCGAAGAGGCCTATTGAGGTGAATCTGACCGACAATCCCAAGTATTGTATCTATCATAGATATATAAATCATCCTACCAAGGCTTGTTATGTCCTGAAGAAGAAAATCCAGGAGCTGATAAATGCCAATGCCATCGCTTTAACTAACGATGAGCATACGGTTACAATCAATACGGTTTCTCTTCAATTTGGAGATTTTCCTCCACAGCAAGTCCCATATGGGATTGACCTAATTCCAAAGGCGACGATGAAGATTGTGAATATTATGCCTGCGAGAGCAAAATGAAGGACTTTTGCCCCTTACATAAAAAAATGGTGAAATCATGTGGGTCCACCCTGATTTAGTACTTGAAATGGAAAATAAAGGTAAAACTTCAAAATCCAAGAAGGGTAAAAAAGTCAAAACCTGTAACATGATTTTTCATGCTTTAACTGTAGACCATGATGATTTGGATCATTTATGGGGTGGTATTCTTTTAGAGGATAGATTGAGGGGTTTGAATATATGCCCTCCAAGCTTGGCTCCTCCTACCAAGCTCAAACTTACTCATCAGCAGTGGTTAGCTATGAATAGTATCCTTTTATACAGGGCACAACAAGTCTTTGCTGCTTATGAGAAAGCACCTGTAGGTTGTTTGCCATTGATTGTAAAAGTACAGAACAGTTTTATGGGAGGACTGAACTTAGACTCACAATACAAACTCGCTTGTACAAAGAAAGCCTAGGGACGAAAACCTAGGTACAGCAGTCTAAGTACAATTGTTTATTTTAGATTCTGGAGGGGACGATAGAGGCTCGGGAAGGCGACGGCAGCCCTGCCTTACTCCTTGGACGACTGGTATGCAGCCTTGGCTCCTGTGAGAAGATGGTTGGCGTTGATGAAGAGATGTTCTTCTGGCTCCTCTGTTGCTCTTCTGAATTCTCTCTTTCTCTTTGTATTTTCTCTCTGGTTATTAGGGGGAAGCTCTTTTTGTCTCTCTCCATCTGCTCGTGTATCTTTTTTTACAAGGGAATGGCACCTAGCTATTTATAATAGTGGGGGCATCATTAGGGTTTAGATGATTACCCATTCTCAAAGTGGCGGTGGCTTAATGTATAACTAATCTGGACCATTCGTTTTTGGCGTGAAGGATCTGGCCATAAATAGGAATAATATTGAATCCTGTGAATAATTAATGCTGATTGCTTTATATCTTTATGATTGATTGTGTAGCTTGGATCTCCCACCACGTGTCCAATTGGCTTGATTATGAATGATATGACCTGATCCCATTCCCATTAATTATGAGGATATAGTCATTGGGATCTGGTAAATCTTTGCATCTTATAATCATCTTTGCTGTCAGCTGTCATTGAATCTCTGCCACGTGTCTTGATGATGGACTCTGCTAAAGCCGTATGACATCCATGAACCGCATGAGACAGCGTCTAGGCTAACCGCATAGGTATAGTATTTGCGAGCCGCTTTGTGAGCCGCGTAAGTGTAGTAATCGCGAGCCGCATGAGATAGTTCCTTGGTGAACCGCATAAGTGTAGTAACTGCGAGTCGCATGGAATGGCTTTTTGGTGAGCCGCAGGTAGATAATCCTTGCCAGCCGCATGAAGCTGTTCTTCACTGGAGCCGCATGGAGTAGCCACGTGTCAATCTCGGATCGCGTCAGAGATTTTCTCCTATTTCCCAAGAGTCTGTCAATATGGCAGGGCCATTATGATACTTTATGTTAGAGCCGTCAGCTGTCAAATCATGATAGAGCATTAAATAGGTAGACTGCTCGAGGGCCAGCTGTGTAAAGGGGTCTTTAGGGTACATGTAGCAATGAGCCGCATATCTTCGTGAGCCGCATTTACTTTTGAACCACATGCGGCTGGAGGACTCTTTGAACCGCAAGACTGTCCCTATGTAAGCCGCATGGGCTCTCCTGTCCGAGCCGCATGAGACTAAGAGTCTCTCTGAACCGCATGGGACTGCTCCTGTATGAGCCGCATGGGGTTCTCCTGTTCTGAGCCGCATAGATCATCGTTCTGAGATTTTCCATGCTTCTACAAGATCCCCTTCAAAGTTTTCAATTTGCAAAATTAGAATACTTTGAATAAGAAGCATGGCCTTTGTTGACCGCATAGATGGTTCAGCCGCATAGGTTTATCTGGCCGTATGAGCTGTGAGACCGCATAAACATTTTGCCACGTGTCTTAGCTACGTGTGCAAATCTTCTGCATTAAATGCCCTTGATTTGCCGCCTCTTGGGGGAGGATCCCAAGGGTCAGTTTTGTTTTGACCGAAGCGGTTTATTCTTTTAGGCGGCGCATAGATCGAGGCGTTTGTTTTGATTTTTTTGAGCCTCTTCGCCTATAAATAGGAGTAAGTTTATTCTTTGAGGGTTTCTTTTACCTTCTCTCTTTTGCTCAAACTCTTTGTTGCCGACTTCCTCTTCGTCTTCTCCTATCAGCGATCGGCAATGGCTTCCAAGAAGACTGCTGCTATGGGCAAGAAGGCCGTGTCATCTTCTGCGGCGGTGAAGGACAAGAAGGCCGTGTCTTCATCGACTGCAGCGGTGAACATGGCGGCTCCTCCGACGGCTCGTGCCTGTTTTTTCTCCGACGTCCACCCGCCTATTACTGGTAGGGCCATCAATGTGAACTGCCATGGCTACGCCGCATATTTTTGCACGCCTATATTCCCAAGTCTGCTATGTGTCCGACTCATATTCGGACCGCATGGGATATGACCCATGCCTGAGCCGCATGAAAGTTGTTTGCATAACTACTTCATCATCGGGCCGCATAAGTCCATCTGGACCGCATGAGCTCTTTCAAACTGAGCCGCATAAGCATATTTCGAACTGAACCGCATAAGATTATTTGAACTGGACCGCATAAGCTAATCCGCGCTACCGCATCAGCCTGTTTCGAGCCGAATCATATAAGTTTTTCGAATCGGACCATATGCGCATATGCTCCTTTCGAACCGCATAAGCTCATCCGCACTGAGCCGCATAAGTTCCTTTCGAGATGAATCTGCATAAGCTTATTCGAACTGAACCGCATAGGCTCTTTCAAATTGAGCCGTATAAGCTCATTCGGACTGACTTATGAACTCTTTTAAACGGAGCCGCATGAGGCTGTACTGAGCTTAAGCTGCATAAGCATCACATAGTTTTGTGTTTCAGTAATCTTTTTGACTTGTTTCTTTTGCTTTTTTCTTCAGTGAATCTACCAGTAAACCCTGCGGGGGAACTTATGGTTGGCTCGCGTCAGTTCGTCTCGGGCGTGCATCGGGATGATTTAGTTCGTCAAGTGTCCGAACAGCTACTTGTTGATGAACCTTTGGAGCGACTGAATGCTATTAGGGTTCAATCTTTCCAATTTCGGTGACATGATGAGCTCCGGGAAGTCTGATGGGAAGTATCTGAAACCGGTCTTCCTCTTTGGGGATGCGTTGATTATAGAAAACTCCCGAGTGTTGGATGTTTCTGAGAGTTGGGATTTTGACCAGGACGGGACGCCGATTCACATCCCTATTATGAAGCACCATTTCCTTTTTGCGTGGTTCAATATGATCATTCTGGACAGGCAGATGCCGGACACCCTCACTCCAACCCGACCGGGGATATTTGTTGGTAACATCCGTTACAACAAAACCACTGGGTCAGTGCGCGCGATGAAAGATCCGGCCAGTCGGTCCGTGATGGGGTTAGTTCCGGGTACCTTCATCAACACCCCCGGTCCTAACTTTTCATTCTTTCAGGCTGATACCTTCCTCAGCCAGCTTGCTCGCAAAGGGTCCTATCCTGTTGGCAGGTTGATACTGCCGAGCTGGTTACACCCCATTCCCCCGTGGGCTAACCTGACCTCATGGATCCTACAGAAATACGAAGAATTTTTGCGGTAAGTCAACCTTTATGACGCTATCCGGGGTACCAGCCACGGGTTGCCTGTTAATAAGCCACTGTTCATGCCCTTCTGGAGATACAATCATCGGACATGGACTTTCTTCACCCCTGTTGGGGAATTGGGGCTCGCTCTTCACGAGATGTATGCTGTCTCTAAGCTCCCCTGGGAGATGAACCCTTCGAAGTGTACACTCCGACGAATGAGGAGCTCCAAGATTTGGACCGACGATTCCTCGGTTTCATCGCCGTGTATCAAGAACTATTGTGCCATCATAGCACCTGTCACTGAACGGCTATCCAAAAAATGACAGCTCGGAAGGGGACTCCCCTACTAAATCTTGGGTCTCATACCTTTTTAAATTCAGTGCGGCTGGCCGGGTTACTTCCCGAGATCGTCTAACTCCTAGGGAAGTAGAGGACTTGGTGTCGACCGCTAGGAGGTCAAAGTCTAAAGGTGACAGGTTCGGGAGCCAGATTGACTCCTTCAGCTACTTTTATTATGGTACCCGGCGGCTGTCAGAGAAGGCACTCTTGGCCGGGTTTTTAATGGTATGGATGCGCAATTGCATGGTCTCAGGAGGGGCAGGTTCTACTGAGAGGATCAGTCGCTACTTCATTCTTCCTGCCATAAGTTGGCCTTTGGGGTCAGGCTGGCTCTTCTTTCTGCCATGGTGTGCAGTATTCAGCATGGTCTTTGCGCCTTTCGTCCAAGGTCATTGCTCGTGACGTGGCAATGGATTTTGAACGTATAGAACCGCCTTATCATTACTTGCTGGGATGGCTGTTGCTGCATTATCAGTCTTTGATGAGACCTGGGGCGGGAGATGGCATTACGGATGACGATGCTTTTCTTTTCAGGTATCACCATCAGCCTTGGGAATGTAGTACCATGCCGGCGTGTCGGAGGATGCTGGCGAGGGTGGACGGGTATAATTTCTTCGTGTTCGTTCCCTATTTCACTGATCAAGAGGTGAGGAGTGTTCATGTTGATGGTGTCGGACCTTCTCACTTCTTACCTGAAAAGATGCGTTTCTGGCTGCGTAACATTCGCCCGGCGCATTTAGTTTACCGGAATCGCAACACCATGTACTTGGAGCCCTACTTGCCCAGTAGGTTTGCCCGTCAATTGGGTACAGTCAGCTATTCCTCGGCGCCCCAGTTCTCACCTAGGATTTGAAGGTAGCATTCTCGACGGTATTAGGGCATGGAGCTACTATGACACTTGTCATACTCGGACTAGCTTCTTGGTCCCTATCGCAAACGTGATAGGGGAAATCCTGCATATGGCAGCCCTTTATCATGTGACGGCAAATCCTCCTCCCTCGATTTTGACTTAAGGACTAGCTTCATTGTGGGCACTCTCCTGGCGGAGAAGGCTATGGTGCCGCGGGCAAAGAAGAAAGGGGCGAATAGAGTTCCCCGCCTGATTCTGAATCCTTCGACACCATTGAGGAAGACAATGAGCGGGACGACGAGGACTCTCTTTCTTCGGGTGACGAGGCAATGTCGGGTCAGCCTCCCGTCATGGCAGGTGAGATGATGACGGATCAACCGTCCGTTGTTTTCGATGAAGCGGTGGACCAATTGCCATCTGTGCCGGAGGTAGTGCAGGTAGAACTACCGCCCGTCGTGCCTGGTCCCGTACGTAAGCGAGGCAGGCGTGAGTCCACTGGCGGAGGAGTAGTTTTTTCTGTAAAGAGAGCGGCGGTCGGACCCCGTAGGCTGCTTATTACGGAAAAGGGTGAGGACATAGACGATGTTCTGGAGGTAAGTCGGAGCCATCTCTTTGTTGTAATTTTTTTTCTCTCGGAGATGTGACTTAATCATTTCTTCGTAGCCGTCTGATGAACTGGACTTTCCTGAACCGTCTACTGCCCCTGGAGTTGATCCGGCCCTTGCTGCATTGATTAGCGGCGTGTGTGCCGCGGTCCTTTCTGTGGGGGCTCTCTCAGCGGCGGCTGGGAGCTCCCAGGTTGTTGAAGCCTCGGCCCAGGGTGATGAAGGTTTCCTTGGGCCTGTCTCCGAGACCGCTGAACTTCAGCAAGGCGACGCCGATCTCGGTGCATCTCCTCCCGAGGATGCAACGGCCGAGGAGTCTATTATACCTGACTCAGAGGCTGTTGGTGAAGAGGCTGCGGTGGCTGCACGCGAACCTCGGCCTCTACACTCCTCAAATGGTAAGATAAGCCAGATATTGACTAGTGAGGGGGCTTATTTGCTCTATCAACATATCCTCTGGGTCAAATCGATTCATGGTTGCCTTGGCCCTGCAGGTCCTGACCCTTTACTTCCTGCCGTAGATGTTCTTGGGGATGGCTCGGCCGACCGTGATCTAGGAGAAAGGAGCGTTCCCTCTTCTTTGCCGTCTCATGTTGAAGGGCCTCCCGTCAGCTCTAGGCAGATGGGAATGGAGTTGGCGATGGTCTCCGCCTCATCCTCCGCCGATTATACGGCTCCGGAGACTGACCTCTCGACCCTACCGAGCATTCAAATTTTAGGCTGTCGAAGAGGAGTTGGCCGCTGTTCAAGCATCCTTCCGTGTGGAGCTGGCTTCTCTTGTGGCAGGGGCAGCCGATTCTGTTGCTCTTCTTCAGTGCTGCCAGCCACACTTTCGCTGACACCGGCTTCCTCGGAGACTCTGGATGAGGTGACGCAGGACGTGGTTGACAGCTTCTATAGCGATTTAAAAAGGGGCGTAGACGCTGCTGTGGAACGGGGGACCCCTTTTTCTCTATCTCTCCGGTGCGCTCGGGGTCAGGTTGCAACTTTGAAGTCCCTTCCTAGCGGGGTGGGGTTGGCTGCACTCCTGGAGCCTAAATTGGCGGAGGCTGATCAGCTTGTGACCCAATTGCTGGCGGTACAGCAGGCGGGCTTGCCTACTGCGATTGAGCGGGAGCGGGGCTTCCTCGTTGCTGCTCGGGATAGGGTCAAGCTTGCTCGAGATACTGCTGGGCCAGTTGTACGGGGAGACCTTGACAAGTTCTCCGCTTCGTATGACAGACTGGGTCGTCGGAGTCAGGCTTGTCGTGCTCAGGAAGAGTCTGCTTCTCGTGGAATCGTTGATACGAAGGAGCGGATCCTCGCACTCCAGAGAATTGGCCTTCTTAGAGTCAGAGCTGGAGGCTGCTCAGGCGGAACAGGAGTCAATCGTTCAGGAGGCCGAGAAGGTTTCTCGATCTTCTGCCAACCTGGAGCGGGCCTTTAAGAAGTTTGAGGACAACTGGCAAGCTCACGCTCATCTGGAGGACGAGACGGTGCTGACCCACGAGGCGGAGCGTCGAGCCTTCCAGAGGTTTGAGCGGTCGGTTGCTTTGCTGACGGACCGTCTCAGGGCACTATGTGCCCCGGAGCAGTGATCGGCTTTCTGTTTTCTTTTGCTTCTTTTTTTTTTTTTTGTAAGGGATGTGATCCCAAATGATGTAGCCTTTAGAATTTCGAATAAATGTGCATGTTTTAACTCATCTTCTCCTTCTTGTGCTTGTGGTGTTCGTCGAGCTGGATTTACTGGAGGATTATTTGTGGACCTGTTATCCTAGGCGTATCTTGATTTTAGATACGGATAACAAGTTTGGACAGGATATCCGGAACAGCCGTGGCAAAGTGGTCATGGATGTTCACGGTGTTAGGCAAGAGAATTCCGTAGAGCAGCTGGGCTCCCGGGCATGGTGAGGTGGTGGATTTATGCTAAGAAGCTTAGCAAAGGAATATTTGTGGACCTATTATCCTTGGCGTACCCTGGTCTAGGGTACGGATAATGGGATAAAAGGAAACCAACATACTTGCTCAGAGGTTATGAGGACATGACAAGCATGAGGGTTTTACCGTGAAATCTTCCTGCTCAGAGGTAATGAGAACATGGCAGGGAAGACTTCACGGAAGTTATTCGTGGTCAATAGCGGACATTTGTAGTCAACAGAGGACATTTGTGGACCTATTATCCTTGTCGTACTCCGGTTGTGGGTACGGATAATAGGTTGAAAGGAGACCGACATACTTACTCAGAGGTAATGTGGACATGGCAAGCATGAAGGTTTCTTCGATGGAGCCTTCCCACTCAGAGGTAATGAGGACATGGCAGGAGTGGGCTCAATGAAAAGGGGGTACATAGAACGACTCAGAGGTCGGAGAACGTGGAAGTTCTATGCGAGGGGCGGTTTGTTTTTGATGAAAGTGAAAACGACTCAGAGGTAATGAGGACATGGCCGTTTCGGAAATTTATGGATCGATTACCCTTTTTGTGCACTGGGAGCGCGGGTAGTGGATCATGAGGGAGGACCTCTTCCAGGATGAAAGTTCAGAGGTATAATAATACGTGACTTACTATCTGAAAGAGTGACCGGAATGTGAGTTCAGAGGCACCGACGGGTACATAACTCGGTAATTTAGAATATTGAGAAAGTGTGAGTTCAGCGGCACCAGCGGGTACATGACTCGATAATCTGAAATATTATGGATATGAGTTCAGCGGTACCAGCGGATACATGACTCGATAATCTGAAATGTTGTGGATGTGAGTTCAGCGGTACCAGCGGGTACATGACTCGATAATCTGAAATGTTGTGGATGTTAGTTCAGCGGTACTAGCGGGTACATAACTCGAAGATTTTGGAGAGAATGTCGTTTAGACATAATACTTCTTCAGGAACTTGCCGTTGACGGGCAACATGAGCAAGTCTCCATTTTGCTTTGCGAGGCGGTAAGCACCGTTGGACAATACTGTCTAATGATAAATGGGCCTTCCCACATTGGCTGGAATTTGCCGGCGGTCTTGTGAGTCATGACCATCGGCCTCCGGACTGCCAAGACGAGATCGCCCACCTGGAATGTTCTAATTTTGACCTTCTTGTTGAAAGCTCCAGAGATGCGTGCTTGGTATAGCTCAATTCGTTGCTGATCTAAGAGGCGCTTTTCATCTAGTTCTTCCAATTCCTGTAGGCGACACCGGTGGTTGTCGTCGGTTGTCAATTGATATGTGAGGGCAACACGTAGTGAGGGGATCTGGGTCTCCAAGGGGAGGACTACCTCACTCCCGTATACCAGGGAGAATAGTGTATTCCTAGTGGCTGTTCGGGCCGTGGTACGATAAGCCCATAAGCATTCGTCGAGCTTCTCGTTCCAGTCACGTTTGTTGGAGGAGACAAACTTCTTGAGTAGTTTGATGATTGTTTTGTTGAATGCCTCTGCCAACCCGTTCGCTGCCGGGTTGTATGGTGTCTGTAGGGTGTTAAAATTATGACACGCTGACATGAGACTCAGTCAAAGCCATACGCTCTAGGCTATACACTCAGTTAAAGTCATACGCTCAGTCAAAGCCATACGCTCGAGGCTATACGCTCAGCCATAGCCATACGCTCATCCAAAGGCCGTACGCTCAGTAAATATTTTATTTTCTGAGATGACAGCACAGCATGTATTTAATAAAGAATGAATCTGACACTTCGTCTTTCGTGCAAAGACAGCTGTCCAATGAAGACTAGCCGTCCTATAGGTTTTCGAAGAGTCAGTTTTGTCTTTTACAAGGACAGCTCAGCATCTCTCATAAATGTAAAAGCCATCATTACTGTCAGTTTTGACAGTCTGTCAGCCATCATATCCGCAGTCACGACGCTCGAGAAAATTTTGTCAGTTATTGGAAGATATGGCGTATCAAAGAAGATTGATGATGGCCACGTGTCTACTTATTCAAACATGTCACGTGTTTACTTATTCAATCATACGACTCCTTGCCAACCAAGTGAGCGTATGGATTCCATACGACTCCTTGCCAACCAAGTGAGCGTATGGATTCTATACGACTCCTTGCCAACCAAATGAGCGTATGGATTCCATACGACTACTTGTCAAGTGAGCGTATAGTTTCCATACGACTCCCTGTCAATAATGTGAGCGTATCAGCTTTATATGGTTCTACGCTGTCCAAGTCAGCGTATGCAAGACATGTGCCTTCAAATGCTAGCGTATGACTCTTCTTCTAAGGCAGCGTATCACAGCAGTTGTGTCCAGAATGATTTTTAACGTGCAGTTAACACACGTTCTCACGTGTCCTGCACTCAGTTATCCACTTCTTCAGAAGTTATGCAACGTGGCATTCATGCCATCAATCTCTCCTGAATATGCTCCACTACTTTCAACCGCACGCTAATGTGTCTCCATCAGAATTTGCCACGCGTCCCTGCAGTTATGCACACGTCAAGTAACTACCTGAGCGTATGCTTAAGGACAGTTATCCTGAACTCTATAAAAAGAGTTTCTTATCTTCTTCAGAGACTACAGTCAATTTCAGAGAGAACAGAGAGATTGCCCAGTTGCTGTCCAAGTTCTTCAAAGTTCGAGTTTTCTTCATCGCATCGTCCAAGGGATAAAGTAATCGTCTTCTAGATTAGATTCCTACAGTTGTAATTTTCTCAGATACAAAATAAATAAAGTGAATTTATTTATAGAAAACAAATTGGCGACTCTGCTGGGGAAAGCTGTCTCCTCCAACGAGATAGCAACAACTCAATGCGATACTTCGTCGATCGGCTCGACGAAGAAGACGATGGTCGTACAATTCGACCAATCTGCTTATGAAGAAATGTTCAAGGCGAAGGAGGGCCGAACTGCTTCCTCCGCTCTTCCTGCTGCCAAGAAGAAGGGACACTCTGTCTATGTCCCTAAGTCTTCTTCAACAGCCCGAGACGCTTCTGTCACTTCTCACGCTGACAAGAACATGTCTTCAACTTCCACGAAGCATACTTCGGCTTCCCTGAACACGGCAACAGTGGCTTCTCCTAGTCACGCTGACAAAGTTGGTTCTTTAACCAAGTCAGCGTGTACAAGGAAAACCATCTCTGGACATGTCAAAGTCCCTTCTTCCTCTACTCTTACGACAGCAGTCGGCTCTTTAGCCATTGATGACTCTGTGCGTATGGCATTCAAAGGGCAGCGTACGGCAAAGGCAGCGTACAAAAGCCAACATCAGGCAGTGTACGCTAAGCCAAATCCAGCATATGCTAATAAAAAGGCAGCGTATGACCAGAAGTCCAAACTGAAGTCAGCGTATGCTAACAGATACAGTCCTTTGAATGTTTCTCAAAATCAAGCTGGGGGTTCTCTTCCATAGAACATACAAATGATTCCCTCTCAACTTGCACATCTTGTGCCAACCAAGGAGAAAGACTATTTAGTCAACTCCTCTACTCCTAAGGTCTTTACCTCTGGAGTTAATTTGACTAGTACTCTTACTAGATCAAACAAAGGAAAACGCCTTTTGGCTAATTCCTCTAAAGATGGATTATTACCGACTCCCAGTCGGAATAATACTCATCTTCCTTCTCTCAAAATTTATCGATCTGAGAAAGGCAAATTACAAGTATCCAAGACTGATACCAAAGTCAGATCTCCTACGGATCTTCGTAACAAGCTTAATCAGAATCGTCTCGATTCCACTGAGACAAGTATATTAGACCCTGATGTAGAATATGCCAAAAATTATGTGGCTCAAATTAATCAGTCTTTATACACTCAAGAACCGAGAAGACAGAAGAACAAAAGATAAGTTTCTACACAGAAACTATCTTCAAGAACTTCCCAATCTGTTCCTACAGATCTCCGGGAATATTTGCAAAATAAACGAAGAATTGACACTCCATCAGGCTATGATATTGCTCATATTTGCCATAAAAAGCATGGTTGCAACTTCCAACCTCGAGTTGTAATTCAATATTGTTGTTCACCAAAAAGACAATCTGTTTTCGAACGGATTCAATATGAACCAATATTGGATGATGATGAACCGCTTTATGCTTCTGTCAACATGACCTCCAGAAATATTAGGGGTAGCCTACGATCTGATGCTATATCAGATTCTGAAGATGGTGTTTATCTCGGCACCCGATCCAGGACCGGAGCCTTGGCCAGGATCTCTTCTTCTTCTCATCCAAGTGGTAATCCGGAGATCACAGAGGACTTCCTTGGAGAATCCAACTTTCCAGTATTGACTCCCGTAAAAAGCCCCGCGAAAGATACTGATTCACACAGTGATGATTCAGAACAGACTGTTTCATCATCTATTCCTCAAATAATTACTACTTACATGGTAGAGGGCAATCATGAACCTTCAACTAGCACCGAAGCTCATGAACAAAGGATTTCTTCCTTAGAACAACAGTTGCGAGCTATGGCAGATACATTGAATGCTATGCACACTCTTATGCAAGCTCAGCATCAAACTCAGCAAGTCCAACAGACAGCTCCTCAAGTTGTATTAAATACTCCTATTGTTCCAAACCCGGAACCCTCTACTATTCCGGGGGTACAATCCAATGTTCCTGTACAACCCACTCCAAGTCAGTCTGGAGCTGGGGGTGGTACATATGCTGCAGTCCCTCCTCCTAATTACACTCAACAAGTTACAACTCCCCAATCTTCTGGAATTGTTACTAAAGAGTTAAGGAATCTCCGAACTCAATTTGAAGCATTCAAACAGAATGATGGCTTACAAAGGTTAGGTATCAAGCAACCTTACCCGATAGAATGGAAGCAAGTATCATATCCTCCTAAATACAAGCCTCCGACTATCTCTTTTTTGATGGGACAACCTCCCCAAGTCAATTCATTAATCACTTTGAAGTAATGACTGATCAACTGCAACCAAGTGACGCCCTCCTTACTCGGATATTTGTTGGGTGTCTCAAAGGAACGGCTTATGAATGGTATAGAAGTCTCCCTGATGTGCATTACTTCATTTGCCGGTTTCAAGCAAATGTTTCTTGAATGGTTCTATGAAGGGCTCAATGACATGACCATGTCAGCCCTCATAAGAATTAAACAGAAAAATAACGAAACCACCGAGGACTTCATTGAAAGATTCAGAAGAGAAGCCCTCAAAATGCCTCTCGGAACTCCCGATGCTGTTACTATCGACACTTGCAAGTCGAATCTCTTACCAATTATCAGCATATGGACAGGGTCCACTCAGTTCCAAGATTGGCCTTCTTTCATTGTCAGTGCCAAGGCTGCTGAAGTCAGTGCTGAGACCTTCAAAGGTCTGGGGGTACAAATGGCTCCCAAGGAATCAAATCAGAGTGCTAACAATAGTACTCGACCCAACAATCACAAAGGGAAAGAAGCTCTTGAAGTCAATCTCCAAAGCAGTAGTCAAGAGGTAAAGACTACCCAAGCTACTCCAGCTCCAACAAATCAACAACAGAGACCTCCTCGGCCGAAGAAAGAATATTCTTTTGACGATGACGATGTTCAGGGTATCTTTGAATGCTTGCTCAAAGGTAATAAGTTTCAATTGCCAGAAATTAAAAAGCCTGATGAAGCCAATAAGACAGATCATCCGAAATACTGTCCATATCATAGAATGCTGGGTCATACAATCCGGTCTTGCTATGTATTAAAAGGGAAGATTTAAGAGATAATTAAATCAGGAGCTGTGACACTAACACCCAAAGACAAAACAGTCACAGCAAATGTAATTACAATGCAGTTCGGTGACTTCCCTCCTTTAATGGTAGAAAGTGGGATTGTTCCTATCCCCAAAGCAACTCTCGAAGTTGTAAACATCCCACCAGCACAGAATGACGGACTTGTTCCTGTCACAACTAAGAAGGGAGAGATCATGTGGATTCACCCGGATTTAATGACGGAGTTTGAAACGTCTTCCTCTTCTCCTCGTAAGATTCTCTCATCTAAAAAGAAGCTCGGGAAGACTAAGTCATGTAATGTGACTTCTAGTTTCACACCCAATTTTTACCTAATCTCTACTTTCATCTTGGCAGGAAATTTACTCCCTACGGAGATAAAATCTGTACCTCAATTTGAAGATAGGTACAAGCCTGCTTTTCATCTATACAGTTCACAATCTTGTGAATTGATGGCGAAGATGGGTTATGATCAAGCCACTGCTCCTGGTTTGAACTCAGGCAAAGGACTCCGAGCACCTTTAGCCATCACTATGAGGTATAATCAATCTCGTGTTGGCCTTGGTTTCTGGAATGAAGCTCTCATCAAACATAAAAGAACCAAGAGCAAGGTAAAGAATTGCCACATGGTTTCTATAGACCCTGAACCAGTATCTGAAGTTGAAGTTCATGCTGGAACTCGGTCAGGAAAAATATATCTGAAAGATTATGCTGAAATTCCTGAAGAAACTTCTGATGTCCCTCCGGTTACAGCTCCAACACCAGTCTCTACTGAAGAGCCTTTAAATGTTCCTGTTGAGACAGTTCCTTCTAAACCAACAGCAGCTGACAAAGGCAAACAACAAGTCCGCTTCGACAAACCATTGAAGAAGTCATCTCCTACAGGACTTGAAAAGCCTTATAATTTTGATATATTGGCTCAACTAGCCAATACCCCTAAATTATCAATCTTCGAGCTCTTACGCCTCTCTAAAGAGACTCGAGAAACTCTAAGTGAAGCACTGCTGCAAACAGAAACCTGCCTAACTCTTCTCAAGAAATTGGAAACAGAATCTATTTTTCATTGCCATAATGTATTGGAATTTATTCCAAACATTACCTTTACGCAGGACGATATGCTACTAGAGGATAATCGACATGACCGTCCTTTATATCATACATGATATATTGATTCTATGAAGGTTAATCGTCTCCTGATTGATCCAGGATCCGCTCTCAGTATTATGCCAAAAGCTATGCTAGATGTACTGAAGATACCTGTGCATAGTCTTTCCAGCACTATCACTACCATCTTGGGATTCAATCAAGGAAAAAGTGAGCCTTTGGGCAAGATTCGCCTCAAATTTCAAATAGGCGATCTTCGCACTAAAGTTACTTTTTACATCATCGACAATCATGGTTGCTCATACAATGCTCTATTGGGGAGACCATTCTTGCATGAACATAATGTCGTTCCTTCGACTCTTCATCAGTGCTTCAAATATGTTGATGATAATGGAGAAGTTCAAAAGGAGGTTGCAGATCTCTATCCATTCAAAGGAGTTGAAGCTTACTTCAATGACGCTCGCATGTACAAAGATGAATACTCAAAAGTCTTACAAGCTATGGATAATGATGATGAGATAGCAAAAGTTGGCACTTTTGTTATTCCTGTAAAAGGGCGTATCACTCCTCCGCAGTCTGTTCAATCATCCGAAGAAGGCTCACTGGTAATTCCTGTCAGTGGACGTACTACTTCATCACCTGCCCAGGCTCTACAAGGCTCACTGATAATTCCTGTCAGTGGACGTACTACTGTGTTGTCTTCCCAAGCTCCACAAAGTTCGCTGATAATTCCTGTCAGTGGACGTACCACTCCCCCTCCACCTTCTCAGGCTAGACCAGATACTCTAGTCATTCCAGTCAGTGGACGTACTACTTATCCACAATCTTCTTCAAGGGAGCTCACCTCTTCTGAGCCTTTTGTTATCGATCTTAATCGAAACAAAACTTCTGATCTCTCTTCCTCTTTCCCTTTTGTCATTAATTTGACTAAGTCTGATAAGGCTCAGCCTTCTGTTGTAAATACAGTATCTAATATTAATGAAGCATCTCCTTTGGAGTATATTGATGTCTGTAATCATGTACAAAGTTATTTACAATTACTAGATAGCTTAGAGTCACTAACTATAGGGGTTGTTCAAACTCTTCATACAGACGTATCATTAGAATCCATACAAAAATCATACTTCGTGGTCCCTGCTAGAAAGAAGGGAGAAAATCCAATCTTCTTTTATAAGGACCCCAGAATCCTCCTAACTGGGAAGAAGATGATACAAACGACGATACTGGGAGGTTACAACTGTGTCGCTACAGTCAGCAATCTAAAAATATCATCAAGAATATGTGTTATGACTTTAGAACCAGTCTCAATAATGGAAAAGGAAGAAGAATGTCTGTTCGAATTCCTCCATTAAAATACAGAAGGACAAAATGTGGTTTAGGTTACATTGCTCCTACCTCCTTTATCAACATCGTCCATGAAGATTCAAAATCCGATGAAGACGAACGATCTGAGTCTTCTGATTCCCTCTCTTGGGATTCTGACACGAGTATTGGCGATCTCCATCGCTCTATTTTATCCATCAATATGGTCTCCGTTGGTGGCCCGCAAGAAAATGATGAAGATGAGGATGATTTTGAAATATCACCTGAATCAGAACAATGGGCTCAAAGATTAGATAATCAATGGGAATTCAGGTTCGAGCAGAGGGAACCTCCTACTGAATAAATCCAAATTGATGTTGGGAAAGAAGGGTCCCCTAAACCAATATTCATCAGCAAAAATCTTTCAGAAACAGATAAGCAAGACATGATCAAGCTTATTCATGAGTATATTGATGTCCTTGCCTGGAGTTATGAGGATATGCCAGGATTAGATCCAAAGATTGCAATGCACAAACTTAATATCATGCCAAATGCTAAACCAGTCAAACAACAACAGCGACGATTTCGTCCAGACATTATGGATGCAATTAAAGTTGAAGTCAATAAGCTTATGGCTTCCGGATTTATTCGAGAGGAACAACATCCTTAATGGGTGGCTAACATCGTTCCTGTCCTCAAAAAGACTGGCAAGATCCGAGTCTGTATAGACTTTCGCGATCTCAATGCAGCTTATCCTAAAG
>JANAVB010010253.1:0-107239 GCA_029216955.1 Iris pallida | reverse complement strand
ACGTGATTGGTGGCCACCAGTACGTACAAGCTGTGCGATAGGAATAACTGCTAATAGAGATTGCATGCTAGTTTGACTTAGAGGTTATAGTAGTTTGTGTTGTGGATGCAACACAGTAGGCATTGGACGGGAAGGACAATTCCTTAGCGTATGGGCTTCGATGCACTTCCCTTTTGACTCGGACTCTCCGCTGGAGATACGGGGTTGATGACCCAAGATTACTGACAGCCACTGACGATTCTGCGAAACGCCATGCTCTTACTGATGGGGCCTCTGGTTCCCAAGGGGGACTACGCCGATCCTATTCAGCCAGGGCCCATGCGTAGGAAGGATTGTTCTTAACTATATCACTTAGAACGGTAGGCTACCCTATCCGTTAGGTACGAGTACTTTTGGTTTGGGTACTTGTATCTGACCGTGGCTTGGAACAATAACTTGTCGCGAATTAGTTCGTCACATCTTGTCCTTGTTTGGTTGTAGGTGTGACTTACTACTCGATGAGAAGGTATTGAACCTTGTTGGGGTCCGGATACCATATTGGATTCATAGCATAGAAAGATACGTCGTCGTGAATTAGTTTACCATCTCCTGTCCTTGTTTGGTTGGGGGGATGGTACGCTCGTTCAGTAGGTACGTATTGGACCATGTTATATTCGATTGACTTATTTATTTGAGCAATATTTATTCAGTTTATATGGCATGATATTATGTGTCTTGTTACGTCCCTCTGAGGACCTGGTTGTCTTGCCAGGTGTATGCTATTGTCTTTCGCAGGTGCTCTAGCTTTAGCCGTGATCATCACTATTTTTCGAGGATGATTGTATTTGGATCGTCTTCGCTTCGCTCGCCAAAATCATTTATTCTCTCATGTATTTTTCTTTATTTGTTGGTAGTGGATTGTCTCCGCCCAACATATTGTATCAAGAAAATTCTTTCTCATTATATGATATCTTTTATTCATTTATTTTGTGTGGATGAGATTAGTTATGGTTCTACTGCATTTTACAGCTTATGTATTTATACGAGGCTTCTATATATGGAGTATACTTCGTATGAATACAGCTGGCATGTCTACGTTCCTAGTCCTACGTATTTTAGGACTGGGGCGTTACATGTTTTTATGGTGGCCCATGCAGGTCAAGATAAATTGTTTGGTTACTATACCGTACCAAGGAAGCCTGCGAATAGGATTAGGAGTCTAGGCTCTCATCCACATACATGACCTCGTTCTTTGATTTTATCTACCGTTTGACTCATCAATTGCATCTTGCTTGCTTCCTTCCATCCCTATTCTTATCTTCCCTTCGTGTTTGCTAGAGAATAACCCTACTAGTTAGAAGTCCCAAACACCCTTAGCTTAATTCTTTAAGTTGGGTAGAATACCCCACACACCCTTGACCATTATGGGAATACAAATGGTATTAGCTATACCATAGAGACTAGAGGAAGTTAACCCATTTGGTCAACCAAGCCTTGGTCAATAAAACCGTAGAATGATGGTATAGAAATAAACAAAAACTTAGATTCCTATGACTCTTAGACTATTCATATTTGTTTCATCTACCATCGTGCCTATATTTTTACTACCTAAACAAATGATGCTAATATAGCCTAGTATTTGCAAGCTAATTCTTATCGAGCTTGATCAAGATATATGCTATAGAGTGGCCACTCATTAGCCTATTGTCTAAATCAGAACCGGTGCATCATGGTCTGATCAACCAAGTGCACTTTGGTTCGCTTTTGTCTATTACTCTACGTGGATGGGGACATAACTAAACTTGGCCCTTACAATCCCATCCACGACTGCCTTGGCAACTCCTTTTGAAATTCTTTTCGATCGTCTTTAAATCACGTATTCGTATTCGATAACACCTCCTTCGAACTGTTTATTGCTTCGCCCGCAACTATTTTATGAGGGCGAAAGCGTTATACTAAAACTTCCTCTAACTGTCCTATCACCATGACCATTCTCACTCGATGTTGTTATATCTTCATCCTAAACTACTCGTCCTTCTCTCGGCCCTATCAAGACCCTCTAATCGCTTAATTTAAGTGAATCTTTTTGTTCTATTAATCGCGACCCTCATTCATTAACCGTGACCATACCGTATTATATTTTTTCTATGATCTAGATCGGAATTTCTTATTTGTATTCAATTATTCCCCATTGATACCCCCTTGTGTCCTCTCACCCCCCTACGAATTCCTAATTTCGAGGACAAAATTCTTTTAAGTTGGGTAGGATGTAAAACCCCTAAATTTCTACTATTTTTTTTATTAAATTTGGTACCGATTTAAAATTTTTGTATTATACGTCGTATAGTCGTATTGTACGCCGAGCGCGGAAGTTCATTTTTCGAATTTGCTCGACGAGTGCGAATATGTGCGAGCGTACATATTTTTAGAAAAACATTTTTAGTTTCAAAATAATATATGTAATAATTATTTTTGCTATCATATCAACATTTCCAAGTCCATTATTTTATTTATTTATAAAAAGTCTTCCATTATAATAGTTATCAAATAATATTCTTGTACATACGTATAAAATTCCTAAATATTTACTAGTTCATTTTTAAATAAAAATGTATTTTCGAAATTTATTAATATTAATATTTTTATTAATCAAAAAGATTTTGTATTCAAAAAGATTTATTATTTTCGAAATTATTATTATTGGTATTTTTGGAAAAAATATATTTCAAATTTTTGTGAAGATTTAAATTTTGAATTGATTCCATGGATACATTTTAATAGTAAACTAATCTATATATTTGAAATTGATTTGACCTTAAACTAAGGGAATTTGATTTGATTTAAATTAGATTTGGATTGGATTTGATTTGGTTGATTTTAATTAATAGATGAATTATCTATTTTGGGTTTAAATCTATTCCTAATCCTATCCAAATTGGAAATTCCCACATCCTATAAATAGGCAGGTACTCCTCCATCATTTCTCCACAAACCATAAATTTTTTTCCACAATTGTTTCTCCAAATCCGTGCATCGTGTCTGTGTCCCTTCCCAGTCAAATCTTATTTCATTCTTTTTACAAATACATTGTAAATCCCTCGTATCGGACACACCCCGACACAATAAATTCCTAAACCCCACTCCTAATCCTAAACCCTATCCCGTCTTATCCGCTGCCTTCGCCGTACCCGTCTCCTGTCACAGCACCCCGCCTTTTCGGTCACCCGTCCTCGGCCATCCGACCCATCACCAGCCATCACCCCTGCAACCGCTCCCACCATACCAACCACCATTGTCGTAGCAGCCCTGTCCCGACACACCTCTACCATGGCCATATTCTGACCCCATCTTCTCCACCACATCCCGACCACCCGCTGCCCATTGTCCCGACCACCCACTGCCCTTTGTCCGACCATCCTGTCCTCGGCCATCACCAGAACCACCCGATCCGACCGTGTCGCCGCCACCACAGATCATCTACCACCACAACCACCGCCACACCCGACCGAACCCTCCCCCTGTCAGCACACAGCCCCAGCGTCACACCACCGACACCAACATCGATCCTCCAATCAACCCGATAAATCATTACCCTCACCACCACCGTCACCGACGCAACGTCGGCGACCAAAGAAAATGTACAGCCAAAAAGAAAAAGAAATAGAACCCTAACCCTAAACCACACTTACCTCGCCGCCCCGAGTCACCGCTCCCTCCGGCAGCGCGCGACCGCCGCGGCCGAACCCGTCGCCACCGGCCTCCTGCGACGAGCTCGCCACAGCCGGAAACACTTTCCCTCGAACCCCCTTCCCGCCTTGGCTGCATCTCCGCGCGCGGCTGCTCCTCCTGTCGATGCCCGGCCGAGACCCGCCTACGACCGCCGAGCGCCGCCCCGCATCAGCGAGCGCGCCGCCCGGCGCTTCACCCCATCACCGCCCCCTCTCCTTCTCTCCCATCCCCGCGCGCGCATCTCCGCCCGCGCCGACCATCGACTTCCGGCCGCTCCGCTCCAAGCCTCTCTCTCTCCTTTCTCTCTCCTCGGTTCACTCCCGCTCTCAAATCCCCCAAACTCCCTTTCTTCTTCCTCAAAAGTTGGGGAACAACAGAATTTTTGGTTGCTGCTTTAGTGTTGATATTTTTTTTTTATGTCTTCTGCTTTGTTATTTATTTAGTATATATTATTATTATTATTATTATTGGTACAGTTATTATTATTATTATTATTATTGTTATTGTTATTATTAATATTATTATTATTGTTTCATTGTTATTCTTATTTCATTATTAGTATTATTATTATTGTTAGTACATTATTAGTTGTTTTCATTAACATAATATTTTGCAAGTACAGTATTAATAATTATAATATTATTATTATTATTCTCATTATTATTATTCGTTAAAAATAGTTATTATTATTATTATTAAACTCATTATTTTTATTATGATTATTATTGTTGCTACTTGCAAAACTATCTATTTGCTAATATTATTATTTATAAAAGTTTTAGGAAAATTTTATTTTCTGACTAAAAGGAAACAACTATTTTGATTTTAAGTTTATATTTATATAAATATTTTGGCAATAAAGTATATATATATATATATATATATATATATATATATATATATATATATATATATATATAAAAATATATATATATATATAAATATATATATATATATATATATATATATATATATATATATATATATATATATATATATATATATATATATATATTTCTATCTAGAGTCGTATCTTTACAAACTTAGAGTTTTGCCGAAAACGATTTTTTCTTAACTTTAGGTTTTGCATTTTCCTTATAAATATTTTGACTCATGAAAACTAGTTTTAGGAATATTCTCTAAAACTCGTATAAATATTTATTTATCCATTATTCTTTGATTTTTTTTCTGTCCGTATCCAAGTCCTATTCCTTCGCCCATTTCGAGACTACCATATGTCCAATCTAACCAATTTGACCCCTTCTGGACCCAATGGAACTTTCCGTGCCATCAACAGAGGTCCACTTGTATAGTTGTTACACCGAAGTTGCAGTTTGTGCTACCTTGATCATTGTAGCACACCAGGCGTACTACCAGGCAAGATACCTTGCCATTTGCTGTTTAATTATTTTAGCTCATATTTCATGCATGTTCATTATTTTCTTTATATAAAATAAACGGTGATACATGGCATAACTGTTAGAACTTACTGTTCATTTATTTTTCCTGCTATGTATTATTTTTCTCACATTAAACCTAGATTTAAGGGACCACCTTGTGTGTTGCATTCATTGGCCTTGACACGTTGTAACACGAGGTTGTATGTCGCATGTAGAACACGAAAGTGCGTGATTGGCTGGCCACCAGTACGTATAAGCCGTACGATAGGAATAACCGCTAATAGAGATTGCATGCTAGTTTGACTTAGTGGTTATAGTGGTTTGTGTTGTGGATGCAACACAGTAGGCATTGGGCGGGGAGGACAATTCCTTAGCGTATGGGCTTCGATGCACTTCCCTTATGATCCGGACTCTCCGCTGGAGATACGGGGTTGATGACCGAAGATTACTGATGGCCACTGACGATTCTGCGGAACGTCATGCTCTTACTGATGGGGCCTCTGGTGCCCAAGGGGGACTACGCCGATCCTATTCAGCCAGGGCCCATACGTAGGAAGGATTGTTCTTAACTACATTTTACTTAGAATGGTAGGCTACCCTATCCGTTAGGTACGAGTACTTTTGGTTTGGGTACTTGTATCTGACCGTAGCTTGGAACAATAACTTGTCGTGAATTAGTTCGTCACATCTTGTCCTTGTTTGGTTGTAGGTGTGACTTACTACTTCGATGAGAAGGTATTGAACCTTGTTGGGGTCCGGATACCATATTGGATTCATAGCATGGAAAGATACGTCGCCGTGAATTAGTTTACCATCTCCTGTCCTTGTTTGGTTGGGGGGATGGTACGCTCGTTCAGTAGGTGCATATTGGACCATGTTATAATTCGATTGACTTATTTATTTGAGCAATATTTATTCAGTTTATATGGCATGATATTATGTGTCTTGTTACGTCCCTCTGAGGACCTGGTTGTCTTGCCAGGTGTGTGCTATTGTCTTTCGCAGGTGCTCTAGCTTTAGCCGTGATCATCGCTATTTCTTCGAAGATGATTGCATTTGGATCGTCTTCGCTTCGCTCGCCAAAATCATTTATTCTCTCATGTATTTTTCTTTATTTGTTGGTAGTGGATTTGTCTTCGCCCAACATATTGTATCAAGAAAATTCTTTCTCATTATATGATATCTTTTATTCATTTATTTTGTGTGGATGAGATTAGTTATGGTTCTACTGCATTTTACAGCTTATGTATTTATATGATGCTTCCATATATTGGAGTATACTTCGTATGAATACAGCTGGCATGTCTACGTTCCTAGTCCTACGTATTTTAGGACTGGGGCGTTACATGTTTTTGTGGTAACCCATGCAGGTCAAGATAAATTGTTTGGTTACTTTACCGTACCAAGCAAGCCTGCGAATAGGATTAGGAGTCTAGGCTCTCATCTACATACATGACCTCTTTCTTTGATTTTATCTACCGTTTGACTCATCTATTGCATCTTGCTTGCTTCCTTCCATCCCTATTCTTATCTTCCCTTCATGTTTGCTAGAGAATAACCCTGCTAGTTAGAAGTCCCAAACACCCTTAGCTTAATTCTTTAAGTTGGGTAGAATACCCCACACACCCTTGACTATTAAGGGAATACAAATGGTATTAGCTATACCATAGAGACTAGAGGAAGTTAACCCATTTGGTCAACCAAGCCTTGGTTAATAAAATCGTAGAATGATGGTATAGAAATAAACAAAAACTTAGATTCCTATGACTCTTAGACTATTCTTATTTGTTTCATCTACCATCGTGCCTATATTTTTACTACCTAAACAAATGATGCTAATATAGCCTAGTATTTGCAAGCTAATTCTTATCGAGCTTGATCAAGATATATGCTATAGAGTGGCCACTCATTAGCCTATTGTCTAAATCAGAACCGGTGCATCATGGTCTGATCAATCAAGTGCACTTTGGTTCGCTTTTGTCTATTACTCTACGTGGATGGGGACATAACTAAACTTGGCCCTTACAATCCCATCCGCGACTGCCTTGGCAACTCCTTTTGAAATTCTTTTTGATCGTCTTTGAATCACGTATTCGTTTTCGATAACGCCTCCTTCGAACTCTTTATTGCTTCGCCCGCACCTATTTTAGGAGGGTAAAAGCGTTATACTAAAACTTCCTCTAACTGTCCTGTCACCATGACCATTCTCACTCGATGTTGTTATATCTTCATCCTAAACTACTCGTCCTTCTCTCGGCCCTATCAAGACCCTCTAATCGCTTAATTTAAGTGAATCTTTTTCGTTCTATTAATCGCGACCCTCATTCATTAACCGTGACCATACCGTATTATATTTTTTCTATGATCTAGATCAGAATTTCTTATTTGTATTCGATTGTTCCCCATTGATACCCCCTTGTGTCCTCTCACCCCCCTACGAATTCCTAATTTCGAGGACGAAATTCTTTTAAGTTGGGTAGGATGTAAAACCCCTAAATTTCTACTATTTTTTTTATTAAATTTGGTACCGATTTAAAATTTTTGTATTGTACGTCGTATAGTCGTATTGTACGCCGAGCACGGAAGTTCATTTTTCGAATTTGCTCGACGAGTACGAATGTGTGCGAGCGTACATATTTTTAGAAAAACATTTTTAGTTTCAAAATAATATATGTAATAATTATTTTTGCTATCATATCAACATTTCCAAGTCCATTATTTTATTTATTTATAAAAAGTCTTCCATTATAATAGTTATCAAATAATATTCTTGTACATACGTATAAAATTCCTAAATATTTACTAGTTCATTTTAAATAAAAATGTATTTTCAAAATTTATTAATATTAATATTTTTATTATTCAAAAAGATTTAGTATTCAAAAAGATTTATTATTTTCGAAATTATTATTATTGGTATTTTTGGAAAAAATATATTTCGAAATTTTTGTGAAGATTTAAATTTTGATTTGATTCCATGGATACATTTTAATAGTAAACTAATCTATATATTTGAAATTGATTTGACTTTAAACTAAGGGAATTTGATTTGATTTAAATTAGATTTGGATTGGATTTGATTTGGTTGATTTTAATTAATAGATGAATTATCTATTTTGGGTTTAAATCTATTCCTAATCCTATCCAAATTGGGAATTCCCACATCCTATAAATAGGCAGGTACTCCTCCATTATTTCTCCACAAACCATAAATTTTTTTCCATAATTTTTTATCCAAATGCCGTCCATCGTGTCCGTGTCCCTTCCCAGTAAAATCTTATTTCATTCTTTTTACAAATACATTGTAAATCCCTCGTGTCGGACACACCCCGACACAATAAATTTCTAAACCCTAGTCCTAATCCTAAACCCTATCCTGTCTTATCCGCTGCCTTCGCCGTACCCGTCTCCTGTCATAGCTCCCCGCCTTCCCGGTCACCCGTCCTCGGCCACCCGACCCATCACCTGCCATCACCCCTACAACCGCTCCTACCATACCAACCACCATTGTCGTAGCAGCCCTGCCCCGACACACCTCTACCATGGCTATATTTCGACCCCGTCTTCTCCACCACATCCCGACCACCCGCTGCCCATTGTCCCGACCACCCACTGCCCTTTTTCGACCACCCTGTCCCTCGGCCATCACCAGAACCACCCGATCCGACCGTGTCGCCGCCACCACAGATCATCTACCACCACAACCACCGCCATACCCGACCGAACCCTCTCCCTGTCAGCACACAGCCACAGCGTCACACCACCGACACGAATATCGATCCCCCAATCAACTCGACAAATCATCACCCTCACCACCACCGTCACCGACGCAACGTCGGCGACCAAAGAAAATGTACAGCCAAAAAGAAAAAGAAATAGAACCCTAACCCTAAACCACACTTACCTCGCCGCCCCGAGTCACCGCTCCCTCCGGCAGCGCGCGACCGTCGCGGCCGAACCCGCCGCCACCGGCCTGCTGCGACGAGCTCTCCACCGCCGGAAACACTTTCCCTCGAACCCCCTTCCTGCCTTGGCTGCATCTCCGTGCGCGGCTGCTCCTCCTGTCGACGCCCGGCCGAGACCCGCCTGCGACTGCCGAGCGCCGCCCCGCATCAGCAAGCGCGCCGCCCGGTGCTTCACCCCATCACCGCCCCCTCTCCTTCTCTCCCATCCCCGCGAGCGCATCTCTGCCCGCGCCGACCACCGACTTCCGGCCGCTCCGCTCCAAGCCTCTCTCTCTCCTCCCTCTCTCCTCGGTTCACTCCCGCTCTCAAATCCCCCAAACTCCCTTTCTTCTTCCTCAAAAGTTGGGGAACAGCAGAATTTTTGGTTGCTGCTTTAGTGTTGATATTTTTATTTTTTTATTAATTTTTTTATGTCTTCTGCTTTGTTATTTATTTAGTATATATTATTATTATTATTATTATTGGTACAGTTATTATTATTATTATTATTATTATTATTGTTATTATTATTATTAATATTATTATTATTGTTTCATTGTTATTCTTATTTCATTATTAGTATTATTATTATTGTTAGTACATTATTAGTTGTTTTCAATAACAGAATATTTTGTAAGTACAATATTAATAATAATAATATTATTATTATTATTCTCATTATTATTATTCGTTAAAGATAGTTATTATTATTATTATTATACTCATTATTTTTATTATGATTATTATTGTTGCTACTTGCAAAACTATCTATTTGCTAAATATTATTATTTATAAAAGTTTTAGGAAAATTTTATTTTCTGACTAAAAGGAAACAACTATTTTGATTTTAAGTTTATATTTATATAAATATTTTGGCAATAAAGTATATATATATATATTTTTCTATCTAGAGTCGTATCTTTACGAACTTAGAGTTTTGCCGAAAATGATTTTTTCTTAACTTTAGGTTTTGCATTTTCCTTATAAATATTTTGACTCATGAAAACTAGTTTTAGGAATATTCTCTAAAACTCGTATAAATATTTATTTATCCATTATTCTTTGATTTTTTTCTGTCCGTATCCAAGTCCTATTCCTTCGCCCATTTCGAGACTACCATATGTCCAATCTAACCAATTTGACCCTTCTGGACCCAATGGAACTGTCCGTGCCATTAACAGAGGTCCACTTGCATAGTTGTTGCACTGAAGTCGCAGTTTGTGCCACCTTGATCATTGCAGCACACCAGGCGTACTACCAGGCAAGACACCTTGCCATTTGCTGTTTAATTATTTTAGCTCATATTTCATGCATGTTCATTATTTTCTTTCTGCAAAATAAACTGTGATACATAGCATAACTGTTAGAACTTACTGTTCATTTATTTTTCCTGCTATGTATTATTTTTCTCACAGTAAACCTAGATTTAAGGGACCACCTTGTGTGTTGCATTCATTGGCCTTGACACGTTGTAACACGAGGTTGTGTGTCGCATGTAGAACATGGAAGTGCATGATTGACTGGCCACCAGTACGTACAAGCCGTGCGATAGGAATAACCGCTAATAGAGATTGCATGCTAGTTTGACTTAGTGGTTATAGTGGTTTGTGTTGTGGATGCAACACAGTAGGCATTGGGCGGGGAGGACAATTCCTTAGCGTATGGGCTTCGATGCACTTCCCTTGTGACCCAGACTCTCCGCTGGAGATACGGGGTTGATGACCCAAGATTACTGACGGCCACTGACGATTCTGCGGAACGTCATGCTCTTACTGATGGGGCCTCTGGTGCCAAAGGGGGACTACGCCGATCCTATTCAGCCAGGACCCATGCGTAGGAAGGATTATTCTTAACTACATTTCACTTAGAACGATAGGCTACCCTATCCGTTAGGTACGAGTACTTTTGGTTTGGGTACTTGTATCTGACCGTGGCTTGGAATAATAACTTGTCGCAAATTAGTTCGTCACATCTTGTCCTTGTTTGGTTGTAGGTGTGACTTACTACTTCGATGAGAAGGTATTGAACCTTATTGGGGTCCGGATACCATATTGGATTCATAGCATGGAAAGATACGTCGCCGTGAATTAGTTTACCATCTCCTGTCCTTGTTTGGTTGGGGGGATGGTACGCTCGTTCAGTAGGTGCGTATTGGACCATGTTATAATTCGATTGACTTATTTATTTGAGCAATATTTATTCAGTTTATATGGCATGATATTATGTGTCTTGTTACGTCCCTCTGAGGACCTGGTTGTCTTGCCAGGTGTGTGCTATTGTCTTTCGCAGGTGCTCTAGCTTTAGCCGTGATCATCGCTATTTCTTCGAAGATGATTGCATTTGGATCGTCTTCGCTTCGCTCGCCAAAATCATTTATTCTCTCATGTATTTTTCTTTATTTGTTGGTAGTGGATTTGTCTCCGCCCAACATATTGTATCAAGAAAATTCTTTCTCATTATATGATATCTTTTATTCATTTATTTTGTGTGGATGAGATTAGTTATGGTTCTACTGTATTTTACAGCTTATGTATTTATACGAGGCTTCCATATATTGGAGTATACTTCGTATGAATACAGCTGGCATGTCTACGTTCCTAGTCCTACGTATTTTAGGACTGGGGCGTTACATCCTCTGTCGGATTGGGATTTGAAGTCCTTCATAAAAATCCCCATAAGAAGAAGACTAAGGAAAATAAGACTAAATTCTGTAATATGGTACTTCATTCCCCTGAGTATGAAGAAGAAGCCTTTACTGGTACAAGATCTGGGAAGGACTACCACAAAGATTATGAAGGGACTTCCAAAGAAGCGGAGGACGTTACTGAAATGCTACCAACTCAGTCATCTTCTGTTCCTGCTGAGACAAGGCCTTCCAAACCCCTAGTGGCTGAAAAAGAAAAATAGAAGGCAGTGCGTTTTGACGTCCCGCTGAAATCTGCTTCAAATTAAGGGGTGATGAAACCCCATAAATTTGACATACTAGCCGAGTTAGCCAATACTCCGGCTAGACTTTCTATCTTTGAGCTGCTCCGACTTTCTAAAGAATGTCGGGAAACCTTGAGTGAAGCATTGCTATAAGCAGATTCATGCTTGGCTCAGCTCAAAAGTCCTGATAATGCACCATTGTCATGTCCCCAATGCCACAGTGTGATGGAATCAATTCCTAATATTACTTTCACACAAGAGGATATGATGTTAAAGCATAATCGACATGACAGGCCTTTATATTATACGGGGTATATTGACTCTACTAAAATTGACAGGATTTATATTGATCCTGGGTCTTCTATTAGCATTATTCTTCAGAGTATGCTACGACCCTTGAGGACTCCTACTAGTAAGTTGACTTACATTAGTACAACAATTGTTGGTTTCAACTCTAGAAAGAGTAAACCATTGGGGAAGATTCGTCTGAAGATTCAAATTTGTGATCTTCGAACTATGGCAACCTTTTTTGTTATCAATTCAGATGTATCTTACAACATCCTCCTTGGAAGACCATAGATACATGAGCATAATATTGTGCCTTCAACTCTCCACCAATGCTTCAAGTATGTGGATTCTCAAGGGATTGTGAAGACTGAATTTGCAGATATCAATTCTGATTCAATACTCTACAAACAGGAGCATGTGAAGGAAATATCTGATATGGCTGAAGATCGGTCGCCTGCAGAAGATCAATCTGTCTTAGAAGATCCTTCAGAAGATCAACCTTTGATGATTAAAGTTAAAGGTCGAATTCAATCCCAACCTGTCAATGATGAACCTTTGGTGATTAAGGTCAAACGAAGAACTCAAGCTACGTTTGATGAAGCTATGAGGATTCCGGTCAAAAGTCGGGTTCAAGCCAACACTGGTGATCAACCTCTTTTAATCAAGGTCAAGGGACGTACTTCTCGTACAAATGATCCAGAACCACTGGTTATCAACCTTGGCAAGTCTACGCTGAAGACGGATGACGGTCCATTAATGATTAATCCAAAGCGTAGTAGTCAGTCTGTAAATAATGTAAATATTGATCATTCTATATTCTCTCATTTTAATAAAGATTTTCTTCTGGAGTATATGGCTGTCAAATTTATTGAAAGAATAACTTTATCTTCTGATAATCAAAGTCATCAACATAAAACTAACATAAATACAGAGGAAACCTTATATATTAACCATAAAGAGAATTATTTTCCCTCTCATGTCGATGTTGGACCTTATGCTCAAAGTTTCTAACATCTTCTTCTTATCTTCTACTTGTAGCCTCATCATCACAAGCTTGTGTAACTTATAAACATCACGAAGAATCTTATTTTGAAATCCCATCTAATAAGAAAAATAAGCGTCAAATTGTGCTTGGTTTGGCTAGAAATATCCCTGTTGTTCAGATAGATAATCTCATAGAGAAAGATAAAGGAAAAATCAGAGTTGACAAATATAGTCAACAATCTCTTAAGATTATCCAGAATATGGGATATGATTTGAAAACCATGCTAGGTCTCAATCAAGACAAAGGTAGACGATTACTGTTATGTGGTGATCCGTTTTACCAACGAACTCGTCATGGGTTGGGATACGATCCATCCCACATGTTTAATGAAGATATACCAGAAAAATTTCTTCCAGTTCTTCACAATTCTCAGATTCTGAAGAAATCCAGTTTATTGAATCTAATACATCCCACATGTTTAATGAAGATATGGAAGAAGAATTTTCTTCCAGTTCTTTACAATCCTCAGATTCTGAAGGAGTCCAGTATGTTGAATCTGAGCGCGTCTTTACAGTCAATATGGTTCAAACCAATGATGAGCCTGAACTATTTAAAAATGACCCTTGGGCACAACAAATGGACACCCAGTGGGAGCTTCGGTTTGAACAATGACAGCCACCTACAGAAGATGAAATTGTCCAGATTGACTTTGGATACGAAACTACGTCTAAGCCGATATTCATCAGTAAAAACCTTTCTGAGGATGAAAAAGAAGAGTTGATAAAGCTGATTAAAGAATATATTGATATCTTTGCATGGAGCTACGAGGATATGCCAGGATTAGATCCTAAAATAGCTACTCATAAACTCAATATTCTTTCTAATGCCAAACTTGTAAAATAACAGCAGCGACATTTTCGACCAGATATGATGGATGCAGTTGAAGCAGAAGTCAAAAAACTGATTACATGTGGCTTTGTCCGTGAAGAACAACACCCAGATTGGGTCTCCAATATTGTTCCTGTCATGAAGAAGAGTGGAAAAGTTAGAATTTGCATTGATTTTAGAGATCTCAATACGGCTTATCCAAAAGACGAATTTTTACTTCCGATTACAGATGTCATGATAGACAATACATGTGGTTTTGAACGCATGTCTTTCATGGATGGATTCTCAGGATGCAATCAGATTAAGATGCATCCAGGAGATAAAAAGCATACTACTTTTCGTACACCCCTTGGAGTTTATTGCTATACAGTTATGTCTTTTGGTCTAAAAAATGTCGGTGCTACTTATCAAAGGGCCATGAGCAATTTTTTCAAGAACATCTACGAAAAATAGTTGAATGTTATGAGGATGATATCGCTGTCAAAAGTCGATTAAAGGATGATCACATTCAAGACTTGAAGACAGTATTCGATTTGATGCAGCGACATCATTTAAATATGAACCCTACTAAAACTTTCTTAGGGGTTTCTAGTAGCAAGTTTTTGGGATTTGTCATTACTTCTCAAGGTATCCATGTTGATCCTAATAAGGTCAAAGCGATACTTGAAATACGTCCTCCACGTAATCTGAAAGAACTCCGTGGCTTTCAAGGTCGCATTGCCTATATCAGGAGATTTATATCAAATCTCTCTGGGAGATGTCAGCCTTTCTCTCGTCTATTAAGGAAAGGTATATTATTTGTTTGGGATGAAGCATGTCATAAATCCTTCAATGACATCAAGCAATACCTTACAAATACACCTGTTCTGGTACCTCCAATAGTAGGAAGACCATTTTTGCTGTATGTTCGAGCATTAGATCATTCTCTTGGTGCTCTTCTTACACAGAAAAGTGATAAGGGTCATGAACAAGCAATTTATTATCTTAGCCGAATGATGGTTGGAGCTGAACACAGGTATACTCCTGTGGAAAAAGAATGTTTAGCCTTGGTTTTTGTCATTCAAAAGACGCGACATTATGCAACGGGACAAACTATTCATGTCATATCCGGAATAAATCCTATTCGGGTTGATGAGAAAGCCGTGTATTCCTAACTCCAGGTTAGCTACCTGGGCAATGTTGCTTACTTCCTATGATATGGTCTACATACCTCAAAAATCAGTGAAGGGTCAAGCGTTAGCTGACTTCTTAGCAGCTCACCCTATACCTGAAACTTCCAAGCTATATGAGGATATTCTAGATGAAGTCGTAGATTGCAATATGACTTTGAGGGATGATATTTGGAAGCTATACTTTGATGGAGCATCATGAGTTGGGCCTAAAGGCAATTTTGTCTCTGCAGTAGGCATCATCTTAGTCTCTCCTGATAAGATGGTCATATACCGTGCTTATTCTCTTAATGAACCATGTTCCAATAATGTGGCAGAATATAATGCTCTGCTAATTGGTCTTCAAGTAGCAAAACAATTGGACATTGAGTTCCTGAAAGCTTATGGAGACTCTCAACTGATTGTCAATCAGCTTAGAGGGACATATGAAGTCAAAAATCCTGACCTCATTCCCTATCATCAAGTGGTAATCCAATTGGCTCTTTTATTCAAAGGGTTCTTCATTGAATTCGTACCACGTTCTAAAAATTTGGAAGCTGACACTCTTACTAGTCTAGCTGCAGACTTAGCACTTCCAATTAGAAGACAAAACACCATTAATTTGTTGGATAGAGACTTATTCTGTGTCAAGAATAATTTGCATATCGAACAGAGTTATGCTACAGAATCAAATTCTCAGCAAAGGGATTGGAGAAGTCCATTTATTGATTATACGATCAATAGAATTTTACCTGAAGATCCAAAAGAAGCTGCATCAATCAAAAGACGATCATTTCGATTCTTCTACGATTCTTCTTTGCATATGTTGTATCGTCGTTCATATGACGGACTTTTATTGCGTTGCCTATCTGAAAGTGAAGCCAAACAAATACTTCTTGAAGCTTATGATGGAGTTTGTGGTGCACATCAACCAGGTCCGAAATTACAGGACCGTATTCGAAGAATGGGTTATTATTGGCCTTCCATGATAGCAGATACGGTGGATTATGCCAGACGGTGTAAAGCATGCCAGATTCATGCTGACTTTATTCATCAACCCTTTGAATTCTTACATCCTACAGCAGCTTCTTGGCCTTTCGAAGCTTGGGGCATGGATATTATTAGTCCGATTAATCCTCCTTCTGTAAAAGGGCATCGGTTTATCTTGGCTATAACCGATTACGTTTCTAAATGGGCAGAAGCAATTCCTCTTGTGGAAGTAAAAATGTCTAATGTGGTTAGCTTCATCAAACATCATGTCATTTATCGTTTCGGAGTTCTTCGAAGGATAATTCATGATAATGGACCACAATTTGCCAGTCAGGCATTTTATATATTTTGTGATAAGAATCGGATCCAGAACTTACCTTCTACAGCCTACAATCCAGTTGCCAACGGTCTAGCGGAAGCTTTCAATAAAACTATTATTAAACTTCTTAAAAAGTTTGTCTCTTCTAATAAACATGATTGGAATGAGAAACTTGGAGAATATTTATGGGCTTATCGAACAACAGTTCAAACTTCCACTGGTTTTACACCATTCTCACTGGTTTATGGATGCGAGGCTGTTCTTCCATTAGAAATCCAGATCCCATCTCTTAGAATAGCCATTGCTAATGAGCTAACCTCTGAAAATAATGATCGCTTACGACTCCAAGAACTTGAAGGACTGGACGAGAAGCGTCTTCAAGCACAACAGCACATTGAGCTGTATCAAGCCCACATATCTCGAGCTTTCAACCGTAAAGTTAAAGAGAGGGTATTCAAAGTCGGTGAGCTAGTCTTAGCTGTCCGAAGACCTATGGTTATGACTCATAAGAGCAAAGGCAAATTCAAAGCTAAATGGGAAGGTCCTTATGTAGTCGAGATAGTATTCTCCGATGGTGCCTATAGGTTATCGAAACCTAATGGAGATTTGATTATGATGTCAATTAATGGTAAATTCTTGAAGAAATACTATGTTTGAATTTCTTCTTTATCCCCAGCTACCAAGGTTTAGTTAAGCTGATTTTTTATTCTCCTAAAAGAAAATTTTGATTTTCTGTCTTACCATCTAATTTCAGAAAAAAAAAGATTATTATTTATCATGTCCACATTACCTCTGAATAAATATTAATTCTACTTCTTTTACTTATTTCATCTATCATGTCCGTATTACCTCTGAATAGATATTAATCTATTTTTTTTTTGAGTAATTACGATCTATTATGTTCATATTACCTCTGATAGTATTGTATGCTATATCATGTCCATATTACCTCTATCATATCCATATTACCTCTGGATAGATATAATCTACTTTGTTGAGTTTGGAGGACTTATCATGTCCATATCACCTCTGATAACTGTTCTCTATCTCACAACCATTTTATAAAAAATATTTCATTCATTGCATGATTTGAAATATTACAGCAAAAGAAAGACAGAATACAAAATTCTTTATTGATGATATGAAAAGAAGAATACAAAATTCTTTATTTTCTATGGTGGAGCAGATACATCTTCAAGCATTTTCTGCAATTCTGTTAAACGCTTCTCACGAGATCTCAGTACGGTTGTAGTAGCTATAGATCATCGAGCTTCTGGAGTATAGAGATGGGAGAGTTCGACGAAAGTAGGTATCATTTTATCCTTGGCATCATCAAGGGTTTTAATGACAGCTTCAGCACCAAAAACCTTCTCTTCCAATATTGAGCTCTACGTCAGATGTTGGTCTCGAGCTGCAATCATCTGCTCTCTTTCTGCCTTCAAGCGAACCAACTCTGCCTCCACTTCATGAATTCTATCATCTTGCTGATGAATTCTCATGTTTGAAGTCTCGTAGGCTTCTTTATGCATCTCCAGCAGGGGTTTAGTTTCATTCAATAAAGCATTCTCCCTGGCAACTTTGTTGATGTAGTCCTGGAGAGATTCATTGAAAATAGTCTCCTGAGTGATGTATTCAGCTGATAAAGCATCATACTTGGTCTGGATGAGACTTTCAAGAGTTTCACTTGACAGCCTTAGATATTCTTTAATATGGCATCTCATGTCAATAGAGGACGACGTTCAAGATGCAATTCGTCCCAGACTCCAGGTCAACAACTGTTCAACCGAATCCTCGACTCTTTCGAAGGAGTATATCAACATACTCGCTTAAGAAGTCAACGACCTTTAAACATGCATTCTTCGAATTCAGAGGCTGGGAGTAGCCAGTACTTGGAGTCAGAAACTGATAGCGTTGATTCATACCTCTACACCAATCCCTCTGTATGTTCAAAGGAGGTTGAATCTTATGTTATCGGAGAAGAACCAGATACTTCTACTTCTAATACAGAATAACGTCTTTCGGCAGTGGAACAATCGCTGAAGGATATGCTTCCTATGATGCAATATATGCATCAAATAATAATGACTCAGCAAACAATTCGACAAACAGTTATAACACCGGTGCAGGTAGCAACGAAACTCAAGATAGTCAAGGGATTGACGTACCTTTGAACAATTTGAGTCAAGAGCCTGCTATCAATCAAAACTCCGCATCTCCGGATCCTCTCATTCCGGAGGATGTATCACCTTCGGTGGGGGTTATGATACATCCAGCCACTATTCAATCAAATGTGCTTCCACAAGCTAATGAAGCCATTAAAGCAGTGCATGAGTTAAAAGCACATTTTGAGGTTCTTAAGCACAAAAATCAGCTCCAGAGGTTGGGGATTAAGCAACCTTATCCTCCCCATTGGAATGATGTGCCTTTTTCTCCCAAATTCAAGCCACAATCTATGGTATTATTTGATGGAAAGGCTTGTCCAAGTCAATATATCAATTATTTTGATATTATGACTGTATATCTACAGAAGAATGATGCTCTTCTCACCCGAGTTTTTATAGGGTGTTTGACGGGTTCAACATACGACTGGTATCGCAGTCTACCCGACAATTGTATATCGTCTTTTGACAAGTTTAAAGCAATGTTTCTATCCCGTTTCTATGAAGGAGGAATGGACATGAATATGTCCTCTTTAATAGAAATTAAACAAAAAGAAAAGGAGGATACTCGGACGTTTATTGAACGTTTCCGACAGGCTACTTTGAAAATGCCTCTTGTTATGCCAGATTCAGCATTGATTGATACATGCAAAATGAATCTGCGACCCTCCATCGCTGTTTTTACAGGCTCTCAATTCACAGATTGGGCCTCGTTTATTATAGCAGCAGTTTCAGCTGAGACCAACGGAAGATTGGTTCGTGAACGTGGGATGATCTTCACCTTAGAAGACAAAGGAAAGAAAGCCTCTTCAAGCAATAACTCTGGTAATCGCAATGGGAAAGGAAAGGAAACCTTAGTGGTAAACCTTTCGAAACCCAAAACAACACCAAGTAATCCAGAGTCTTCTAAGCCGAAAGAGGAATACTCTTTCGTTGACAGTGATATTCTCGGGATATTCCAATATCTGGTGAAGAGTGGTGAACTCCAGATTCCAGAGCCAAAACGACCCAATGAAGTAGATCTGGTTGATAATCCCAAGTATTGTATCTATCATAGATACATAAATCATCCTACAAAAGCTTGCTATGTCTTGAAAAAGAAAATTCAAGAATTGATAAATGCTAAAGCTATTGCTTTAACTAATGATGATCATATGGTCACAACCAATATAATTTTTCTTCAATTTGGGGGTTTTCCTCCACAGCAAGTTCCTGATGGAGTTGTCCCAATTCCGAAGGCGACGATGAAGATTGTAAATCTTCCACCACCCAAAGATCAAAGTGAAGAATTAGTGCCTCTCACCCTGAAAAATGGTGAAATCATGTAGGTGTATTCTGATTTAGTACCTAAAATGGAACATGCAAATAAAACTTTAAAATCCAAGAAAGGTAAAAAAGTCACCTTCGGAAGATAGACTACGAGGTCTGAATATATGCCCTCCGAGTTTGGCTCCTCCTACCAAACTAAAGCTCACTCATCAGCAGTGGTTAGCAATGACCAGTGTCCTTTTGTACAGGGCACAACAAGTTTTTGCTGCTTATAAGAAAGCTCCGGTTGGGATTGCACCTCTTGCACTGAAAGCCTCCACTTTGGTAAAAGCAGAGGTCTCTATTCCTTCTTCATCTGCTGAAACATCTTGTGAAAGTCCACTACCCACTCATATGTACAGTCAACAATCGATCCATCTCATGAAAAAGATGGGTTATAACTTTCAAAAAGTAGAAGGCTTGAACTATGGTAAAGGTATGCGAGTTCCTTTACAAATTCACGGCCAGAAATCCTATGTCGGAATGGGATTTGAAGTCCTTCGCAAAAATTTCCATAAGAAGAAGACTAAATCATGTAATATGGTACTTCATTCTCCTGAGTCTGAAGAAGAAGCCTTTACTGCTACAAGATCTGGGAAGGACTACCACAAAGATTATGAAGGGACTTCCAAAGAAGCGGAGGACCTTACTGAAACACTACCAACTTAGTCATCTTCTGTTCCTGCTGAGACAAGGCCTTCCAAACCCCAGTGGCTGAAAAAGGAAAACAGAAGGCAGTACGTTTTGACGTCCCGCTGAAATCTGCTTCAAATCAAGGGGTGATGAAACCTTATAAATTTGACATACTAGTCCAGTTAGCCAATACTCCGGCTAGACTATCTATCTTTGAGCTTCTCCGACTTTCTAAAGAAAGTTGGAAAACCTTGAGTGAAGCATTGCTACAAGCAGATTCATGCTTGGCTCAGCTCAAAAGTCCTGACAATGTACCAGTATCATGTCCCCAATGCCACAGTGTGATGGAATCAATTCCTAATATTACTTTCATACAAGATGATATATTGTTAAAGCATAATCGACATGACAGGCCTTTATGTTATACGGGATATATTGACTCTACTAAAATTGACAGGATTTTTTATTGATCCTGGGTCTTCTATTAGCATTATTCTTCAGAGTATGCTATGACCCTTGAGGATTCCTACTAGTGAGTTGACTTACACTAGTACAACAATTGTTGGTTTCAACTGTGGAAAGAGTAAACCATTAGGGAAGATTCGTCTGAAGATTCAAATTGGTGATCTTCGAACTATGGCAATATTTTATGTTATCAATTCAGATGTATCTTACAACATCCTCCTTGGAAGACCATGGATACATGAGCATAACATTGTGCCTTCAACTCTCCACCAATGCTTCAAGTATGTGGATTCTCAAGGGATTGTGAAGACAGAATTTGCAGATATCAATCCTTTTAAGGGTGTTGAAGCCTATTTTTCTGATTTAATACTCTCAAACAGGAGCATGTAAAGGAAATATCTGATATGGTTGAAGATCGGTCGCCTGAAAATGATCAATTTATCTTAGAAGATCCTTCAGAAGATCAACCTTTGATGATTAAAGTAATGCTCAAATTCAATCCCAACCTGTCATTGATGAACCTTTGGTGATTAAGGTCAAAGGAAGAACTCAAGCTACGTCTGATGAAGCTGTGAGGATTCCGATCAAAAGTCGGGTTCAAGCCAACACCGGTGATCAACCTCTTATGATCAAGGTCAAGGGACATACTTCTCGTACAAATGATCCAGAACCACTGGTTATCAACCTTGGCAAGTCTACGCTGAAGACGGATGATGGTCCGTTAATGATTAATCCAAAGCGTAGTAGTCAGTCTGTAAATGATATAAATATTGATCATTCTGTATTCTCTTATTTTAATAAAGATTTTCTTTTGCAGTATATGGATGACAAATTTATTGAAAGAACGACTTTATCTTCTGATAATCAAAGTCATCAACATAAAACTGACATAAATACAGAGGAAACCTTATATATTAATCAGAAAGAGAATTCTTTTCCTCCTCATATCGATGTTAGACCTTATGCTCAAAGGTTCCTAACATCTTCTCCTTATCTTTTGCCTATAGCCTCATCATCACAAGCTTATAGACATCATGAAGAATCTTATTTTGTGATCCCGTCTAATAAGAGAAACAAGCATCAAATTATGTTTGGTTTAGCTAGAAATATCCCTGTTATTCAGATAGATAATCTCATAGAAAAAGATAAAGAAAAAATCAGAGTTGACAAATATAGTCAACAATCTCTTAAGATTATCCAGAATATGGGATATGATTTGAAAACCATGCTAGGTCTCAATCAAGGCAAAGGTAGACGATTACCGTTATGTGGTGATCCATTTTATCAATGAACTCGTTATGGTTTGGGATACGATCCATCCCACATATTTAATGAAGATATATAAGAAGAATTTTCTTCCAGTTCTTCACAATCCTCAGATTCTGAAGAAATCTAGTTTATTGAATCTAATACATCCCACATGTTTAATGAAGATATGGAAGAAAAATTTTCTTCCAGTTCTTTACAATCCTCAGATTGTGAAGGAGTCCAGTATGTTGAATCTGAGCGCGTCTTTTCAGTCAATATGGTTCAAACCAATGATGAGCCTGAACTATTTGAATATGACCCTTGGGCACAATAAATGGACACCCAGTGGGAGCTTCGGTTTGAACAACGACAGCCACCTACAGAAGATAAAATTGTCCAGATTGACGTTGGAGACGAAACTACATCTAAGCCGATATTCATCAGTAAAAACCTTTCTAAGGATGAAAAAGAAGAGTTGATAAAGCTGATTAAAGAATATATTGATATCTTTGCATGGAGCTATGAGGATATACCAGGATTAGATCCTAAAATAGCTACTCATAAACTCAATATTCTTCCTAATGCTAAACCTGTAAAACAACAGTAGCGACATTTTCGACCAGATATGATGGATGCAATTGAAGCAGAAGTCAAAAAGCTGATTACATGTGGCTTTGTCCGTGAAGAACAACACCAGATTGGGTTGCCAATATTATTCCAGTCATGAACAAGAATGGAAAAGTTAGAGTTTGCATAGATTTTTGAGATCTCAATGTGGCTTGTCCAAAATACGAATTCCTACTTCCGATTATAGACGTCATGATAGACAATACATGTGGTTTTGAACGCATATCTTTCTGTAACGACCCGCACCCTAGAGTTAGGGCACGAAAAGTGGGTACGTCCAGCCTACGCCGCAATGTCGACGGTAGAACGCTGTCCTAGGTCTCATGCATCTAACAGTATAAGGCTAAACAGTTTATACTCCCTGAATGGGGATGACATAGCAGATACAGACTTAATCACATCTAAGGTAGAGCATGATAAGGATAGATAAAACATAAAATCCAAAAGAGGTACAACAGAGAGAAATCTAAGTGTCTAAGATACACAAATCCAAAAATACATCTCAAATCTCCAAACTCAGATACAGTAATCCATAAAGTAAATACAACTCCAGACAATTGAAAATAGCAAACTAAACAACCTCTAATGTGTCTCCTCTAGGCTAGCAGGCAATCTCCAAGCTATCTGTAAAATTTATCAACGGGTCCAGTCAGGACAGGAGCGAGTACAGTACATCTCAACAATATCATAACAGGTTAGAAAATATAAACATGCTAGAGAGCAAGATACAGGATCTGAAGAAATAACATGATGAAAAAGAGAGAGACTGTAAGTAAATAGCTACACTATATAGAGAACTATCAGTGACTAGTGATTCAGAGCACAAGGTGGTTATGTAAACGGCACGATGTTGTACACGAGTAATCTACAGAGGTTGTACACGAGTAATCTACTGGATTGATTACATAACCACTTCTACTCCTCCGCCCCAATCAATACACAAGGATCTAGATATGATATGTTATTGCACACGAAGTATAGTCGCACACGAGATCATGTGAATACATGAATATACACGATTTCACACGATTTGTATACGAATGTCACGAATACAAGGAGTACACGATGCTCACGATAAAGTACACGAACACGAATACCCGATGTATCCGCTAAGGGGATAACATCGCATAACAAGATCCATATAGTACTAATCCGTATTTCCAACGTGTCAGCATCATGTAAAGTAATCTAAAGCAGGAAATATAATCCTAAACAAGATATGAAATAATCGGAGAATGTACTCGCCTGATATCTGAATGTCCAAGGTAAAGATACTGTCCGAGGAGAGGTGTCTGGCTCCTAATTAGAATAGCACAAGTCACAACATGTCCAGAAGGGTAATATAAAGCACTACAATATATTCTACATGAATCTAGGTCAAACTAGGCCAAAGTCAACCCTTGGTCAATTCTGGTCAACTGCACTAGTCAAACTAGGTCAAACTAGGTCATGTCCTAATCCAGCAAGTCTTACTAGGCCTAACCAAGACTATCCTAGCAAGCACACATCAATACAAGGCTATACAAGACAACATACACCCAACTCTATATAGCATACAATTATTCAATACTCAAATAGGCAAGAATTCACATTGGATATACACTAGGTAATCTATTACTTTAAGCTATATATGTCTACACATATATACATATGCATATATTGGTATTCAACATTAGGTCTATAATCATGGCATTTCAAATGGTTATATAAACTTATATATTACAACACAATATGCTAACATATATATAATATACATACATAGCTAAGTTAACTATATTCATAAATACTTATTTAAGAGGCTATGTGTGTGTATGTGAACATGACAAAGGGGCAAGTGAGGGTTAAATGGGCATACATAGTGTATACATATCAAAGAGTGTCAAAGTGTAAGTGAACAAAGTGTCAAGTGTGATAGTGTCAACATAGTGTAAGTGGGTACATGAGGTAATATAGGATTTGTGTTAACATAGAACATTACATCTCATTAACTTGTATATTACATACATTACATCTATTATTACATTACATTCATACTTGTATTCATTCATCATTCATTTATTCTCTTGCACCACTTTATGTACCATACATTACATACTATGGAACCTACATATTCATTACAAGCCATACTTATACATGCTTACATTAGATAGGATACTTACACCTCATACATCATTTATTTAAACATTTACTCATGCTTGCATTCTCTATTTAATTACATAATGTATATACATTAACATGGATTAAAATCAAATAGAATATTATATTACACACAATGGTGCACAAAATGCATATGCCGAATAGTAACTCCTACTAATAATCAATACTGTACCATCTCAGCATGAAATAAAATCTAGAATTAAAGTATGTTATAGATCTATGTGTTAGCTTTCCGAAATTTCAAACGGATCGCGTTTTCGTTTCCGGAAACTCCCGAAATCGCGAAAACACCGAGAACGCGTTTGTCTTTCGTACAGCTGACACTCAAATAATTCTCAAGACAGTTACAGAAAGAATTAGGCCTATTAATATATGTTTTTGGAAAGCTAACTTCAATACGCTTCTTTTAAAAAAATAAGAGATTAAACCGAGCTTTGAGCTAGAAGTTATGACATTTCTAAGTTAGGGCTGAAATTAAAAACGTGGATAAAAATCATGACAGATTTAGATAGTTTGAGCCAAAAGAATACACAATATATATCCTAATTATCCACAATAATAATAGCAATAATAATATGAGGAACCACACTCACAAACTTGATTATATAATCATTATGAACCATTTATTACATACATAAATATAGATACACTCTCATTACAATATATATATAAATCTATATATGTAACATGAACACATCCACAACACAAAGGACACTCCTATGACCTCCAAATGGACACAAAACGGACACAAATGGAGATACAACCATGGGGGTCATTCCTATGGGTTCAAAATAGACCTATATGCATGAGGAAATGAAAAGGAGAAGAGATTTATACCTCTCGGTAGATCGAATCGAAGAAAAGCCTTTCCGGAGCGACACCGACACGTAGAGATTCCAAAAGGACACGAACGAGCTCCGAATCCTCCCAAACTTGGGTAGCTTCCTCCTTGGCTAGAATGGAGAAGGAAAGAAGAAGATTTGGTGGTGAAATGGAAGGATTTGGTGGAGAAATTGCTTGGGATTGCTCTCTAGGAATTTGGGGAAGAACAAGAGAGAGAAAAATAGATGGATAATGACAAATGGGAGGCTCAACCCTATCCTTATTGTGGCTGGCCATAAAGGTGGTTTTGTCCTATTAGGAAAAGTCCAAAAGTCCCTACTAACCTATTCTATGAGTATTATGAAAGGGCTAATTGGTTGGGGCTAAATTAGTCATTCTAAATTCTCTAATCACACTAACCTTATCCATAATAATTAGTCTAACCTCTAACTAAAATATTTCTATCATGTGGACTAAAATTAATATCATGTGGGCCATACCTAACTAGTGTGTGGGTCCCACTAGAGTCAAACTACCCCCGGATCCCCGTTTCAAGTCGGATTGAGTTGAAATTTGAACCCGACTCAAATAACCCCAAAACAATATCATAAATAATAAAATAAATCAAAATAATTCAAAGAGGTCAAATGCAAAAATATTCGTAGGCCAAAAATGACATTAAAATATCATAATCACATGGTTAGGCTCTAGGTCAAACAGTCTCTAGGGTTTCACTAGCAAAACGTCAAAACTACAAGTTATTGATTTAAATAATGTTAAAATAATTTAAAATCACCAAAAATCATATCATGAATTAAATATCATTATTAAAATAATTATAAACATGAAATTTCAAAATTACCCTTATTTGGGAAACTGGGTGCTACAACTCTACCCACCTTAGAAAAATTTCGTCCTCGAAATTTAAGATCGATAGTACTCCTTCTAGAGCCTCTAACCTACCCAACATCTTAGGTAACACTTCCTAACACTGGAATAATAAACGGACATCTAAAAAGTGTCAATCTAGGAATACCTCCAATACTGCTCTGCTGTACTGCGGTAATGGAACTTCAATAAAATATGGACTGGAACCTATATCCAATGGACTGGACCTATTTTAAAGTGGTCTTAACTAAGGATGAAAATGAACTGATCATAGGCTATAGGTATGCTCAAACTATTATCTTCCTATTAACCATCTATTAATACATTCTATTACCAAAGGAACGATGCATTACTAAGACATATAGGCCCCTATCTCTCATAACACATTTATGCTCACCAAAAGACTAGTACATCCCATCAAGGCTGATACTATAATATCTCATAAATCTCATAAGCTACATGGTTATAGACACACATCCCCACATCAAGGACTAACCTATATATATCTACAACTGATACTAATGGGGTGACGTCCCTATCTCCCAACAATCAAGGTCTAAATTTTTTTTTTTCTAAATCACACAATTTGAAGGAATAGTATACAAGGTCAGGGCATACCGTAGCAGTTGGAAGTCTCACCTAGGTACACTAATCATTCTAGGTCAAAATAGTACTATGGTATCAACACACAAACAATCTAGGGTGTCCTAATTGGGAAGATAAGGGAACAACAATCATCAAAGTTGTAGGGCTGTCTACCATCCTATATAAAAATTGGTCATTAACAAGCAACTAAGAAATTATTAAAAGGTTACTATTCCATAAAACGGCAAAAATTGAAAATTTAGGCACAACAAATCACAAATAGATTTTTGTCTTGACACGATCTAAGTTGATCAATTTTGGGATAACGAGATTTGGGTAAGAAGGGAAATCAATAAAATCAAAGTATGAGCACGAGCATCCCATGATGGAGATTCAGGTCATGATTAAATTTAATTCGACTGAGTACGAATACGAGGTTCATAGGCGATGAAAAGATTTCAAGAAGAATTGTCAAGGCTATCACGAATGAGACTCTAGGGTCAAGTTTAACTATATCTCCATTCTCGTAGATTGATACATAAAAAAAAGCGAACCAAAGTGCAATAGATTGATCAGACCATCATGTACCGGTTCTGATTAGACAATATGTTAGTGGGTGGCCACCCAATAAAATATGTCATGACCAAGCTCGAAAATAGATAAGCTTGCAAAAGTAAGGCTAATTTAGCAGCACAAGATATAAGGGTGGTAATGATGAAAGGAATTACATAGTCCAAGTTTCTTAACCAACGGGTCAAGTAATCAGATAAGGTACAAGGTTAAGCATCTAAGAAAACAAGCAGAACACCATCACATGTCGGGTCGAAAGAATTGAGTCAAGGCTGGATTTCTAATTGAAATAAGAAGAAATTTAGTATAATGGTAGAGGTTATAGTTTAGCCAGTTGACCAGAAAATCATATCAAGAAAATAGAGTACAAAAAGATGGGTTTTAGTGGGACATGATATACCTACACGAAGGTGAGCTCATCTAGGTCTTACATATAAGATTTGTTGGAGGGTAACAGCTAGTATTACATTCCGAATATCAAAGTCATGATAAGGAACGTCAAGGATCTCAATTAGAAAGTGGGAGTTCAAGAGGTGGTAATTAATGCACAAAAATAATGAAGATCGAGTTAGTCATCTGCTTCTGATACTCTTAAGTTCATCTGGTCATAACTTGCCAATCATATCTTTACCTCACCAGTCTCCATATGAAAAATTTAACCTTTACTTAAACCCTTACCATGACTACCGTAGGCAATTCCCAATTTCGAAACACCACTCGTGAAGCACAGCCCTCACATTTAGGAATCAACATTAACCATTTATTTAAATTTCCAAGTTCTTTCACCTTGTCTTAAAATTGACCCAAAACCTCTAAATTTCGTTTACGAATTCCTTGAACTTGTTCAAATTGTTCTCCTCGTGTTATTTAATTTAAATCTCTAGGCCTTACAAACTTATCTTCCATCATAAAATCAACTTCTGTATTTTCTTCAACATACACCCTTGAATATTATTCTCCTAAAATATTTCACAACAATCTCTAAACTTTCATAACTTTGTGCTCTCTCTATTCCTAGTCATTTCCTCGCAACATCTTGTTTAATATCCTTATTAAACACAATTAACTTCTTTTTTCCATTACTAACCTTCTACATAGCCTCAGAGTAAAAGTTTTCCCCAGAATCAATAACCAAGATTTTCTAAGTTCTCAAAACTAGGTTGACCTCTGATATCCTCATTAGTTTTGAATACACCTATAAACTATCTCATAACCCCAAAATTTTCTCTAAATGTGATTGTTTCCAGATTGGCAGTATACATCTCTTTATTCTATTCAAGACCTTTACCACATTTCTATATCAAGTTTCCATATGGAATACTCCACATTTGATTTCCTTTAGATCATCATATAATAACCAGTTACGTCTTCTCTGAACTACATGATTTACGTCACTTCCTTAGCCTTCCCCATGCAAAAGATACAAAGATTCAAGGGTTTCGAAGTACATCTGGTAGGGACGACAAGATATGGGTAATTAATGTAATGAGACAGAGTTTAAGATAAGAGGTAAATAAGAATGCAAGAGAATAATGGCGAAAAAGAATAATGAAGATATGTTCCTTCTTATCGGTTCAAACGAGAGGAACCCATCAAGCTTAAATTTAATAGTAAGGAATGATGGTGAATCCAAACAAGAGAAAAAAAGAATTCCAATTGAAGTTCAAAATGAGTTTCTCAGGGGTCGTCCCAGAAATCTCTCAAAGAATCCTAAGTGTGATTGAGTACCTTGGATTTGAAAATATTAATCTAAATACAAAATTAAATCAACAACTACAAAATTTTATCAAAATTATCAACTAATACCAGGATTCAAAGTTCTACAATGAATCCACAAAATCAAATTCAAATCAAGGAAAAAGGTGAATCAAAACAAGAAAAAGGAGTTTAAATCGAAATTCAAAATGAGATTCTCAAGGGTCATCCCAGGAATCTCTCAAGGAATCCTAACAGTGATTGAGTATCCTCTCATCCTAACATCTTAATTTATATATCTTATAGCAGGCTCGTAGTAGTACAACTAAGTCGTTGCGCTACTACGAAATCGTACTAATGCGAATCTTGAACTGCATGGGCCACCACTAAAAACGTGTCACGACCCGCACCCTAGAGTTAGGGCACGAGAAGTGGGTACGTCCAGCCTACGCCGCAGTGTCGGCGGTAGAACGCTGTCCTAGGTCTCATGCATCTAACAGTATAAGGCTAAACAGTTTATACTCCCTGAATGGGGATGACACAGCAGATACAGACTCAATCACATCTAAGGTAGAGCATGATAAGGATAGATAAAACATAAAATCCAAAAGAGGTACAATAGAGAGAAATCTAAGTGTCTAAGATACACAAATCCAAAAATACATCTCAAATCTCCAAACTCAGATACAGTATTCCATAAAGTAAATACAACTCCAGACAATTGAAAATAGCTAACTAAACAACCTCTAATGTGTCTCCTCTAGGCTAGCAGGCAATCTCCAAGCTATCTGTAAAATTTATCAACGGGTCCAGTCAGGACAGGAGCGAGTACAGTACATCTCAACAATATCATAACAGGTTAGGAAATATAAACATGCTAGAGAGTAAGATACAGGATCTGAAGAAATAACATGATAAAAAAGAGAGAAACTGTAAGTAAATAGCTACACTATATAGAGAACTATCAGTGACTAGTGATTCAGAGCACAAGATGGTTATGTAAACGACACGATGTTGTACACGAGTAATCTACAGAGGTTGTACATGAGTAATCTACTGGATTGATTACATAACCACTTCTACTCCCCCGCCCCAATCAATACACAAGGATCTAGATATGATATGTTATTGCACACGAAGTATAGTCGCACACGAGATCATGTGAATACATGAATATACACGATTTCACACGATTTGTACACGAATGTCACGAATACAAGGAGTACACGATGCTCACGATAAAGTACACGAACACGAATACCCGATGTATCCGCTAAGGGGATAACATCGCACAACAAGATCCATATAGTACTAATCCGTGTTTCCAACGTATCAGCATCATGTAAAGTAATCTAAAGCAGGAAATATAATCCTAAACAAGATATGAAATGATCAGAGAATGTACTCGCCTGATATCTGAATGTCCAAGGTAAAGATATTGTCCGAGGAGAGGTGTCTGGCTCCTAATTAGAACAGCACAAGTCACAACATGTCCAGAAGGGTAATATAAAGTACTATAATATATTCTACATGAATCTAGGTCAAACTAGGCCAAAGTCAACCCTTGGTCAATTCTGGTCAACTGTACTAGTCAAACTAGGTCAAACTAGGTCATGTCCTAATCCAGCAAGTCTTACTAGGCCTAACCAAGACTATTCTAGCAAGCACACATCAATACAAGGCTATACAATACAACATACACCCAACTCTATATAGCATGCAATTATTCAATACTCAAATAGGCAAGAATTCACATTGGATATACACTAGGTAATCTATTACTTTAAGCTATATATGTCTACACATATATACACATACATATATTGGTATTCAACATTAGGTCTATAATCATGGCATTTCAAATGGTTATATAAACTTATATATTACAACACAATATGCTAACATATATATAATATACATACATAGCTAAGTTAACTATATTCATAAATACTTATTTAAGAGGCTATGTGTGTGTATGTGAACATGGCAAAGGGGCAAATGAGGGTTAAATGGGCATACATAGTGTATACATATCAAAGAGTGTCAAAGTGTAAGTGAACAAAGTGTCAAGTGTGATAGTGTCAACATAGTATAAGTGGGTACATGAGGTAATATAGGATTTGTGTTAACATAGAACATTACATCTCATTAACTTATATATTGCATACATTACATCTATTATTATATTACATTCATACTTGTATTCATTCATCATTCATTTATTCTCTTGCACCACTATATGCACCATACATTACATACTATGGAACCTACATATTCATTACAAGCCATACTTATACATGCTTACATTAGATATGATACTTACACCTCATACATCATTTATTTAAACATTTACTCATGCTTGCATTCTCTATTTAATTACATAATGTATATACATTAACATGGGTTAAAATCAAATAGAACATTATATTACACACAAGGGTGCACAAAATGCATATGCCGAATAGTAACTCCTACTAATAATCAATACTGTACCATCTCAGTATGAAATAAAATCTAGAATTAAAGTATGTTGTAGATCTATGTGTTAGCTTTCCGAAACTTTAAACGGATCGCATTTTCGTTTCCGAAAACTCTCGAAATCGCGAAAACACCGAGAACGCGTTTATCTTTCGTACAGCTGACACTCAAATAATTCTCAAGAAAGTTACAGAAAGAATTAGGCCTGTTAATACATGTTTTTGGAAAGCTAACTTCAATATGCTTCTTTTAAAAAAATGGGAGATTAAACCGAGCTTTGAGCTAGAAGTTATGATATTTCTAAGTTAGGGCTGAAATTAAAAACGTGGATAAAAATCATGACTGATTTAGATAGTTTGAGCCAAAAGAATACACAATATATATCCTAATTATCCACAACAATAATAGCAATAATAATATGAGGAACCACACTCACAAACTTGATTATATAATCATTATGAACCATTTATTACATACATAAATATAGATACACTCTCATTACAATATATATATATATATATATATATATATATATATATATATATATATATATATATATATATAAATCTATATATGTAACATGAACACATCCACAACACAAAGGACACTCCTATGACCTCCAAATGGACACAAAACGGACACAAATAGAGATACAACCATGGGAGTCATTCCTATGGGTTCAAAATAGACTTATATGCATGAGGAAATAAAAAGAAGAAGAGATTTATACCTCCCGGTAGATCGAATCGAAGAAAAGCCTTCCCGGAGCGACACCGACACGTAGAGATTCCAAAAGGACACGAACGAGCTCCGAATCCTCCCAAACTTGGGTAGCTTCCTCCTTGGCTAGAATGGAGAAGGAAAAAAGAAGATTTGGTGGTGAAATGGAAGGATTTGGTGGAGAAATTGCTAGGGATTGCTCTCTAGGAATTTGGGGAAGAACAAGAGAGAGAAAAATAGATGGATAATGACAAATGGGAGGCTCAACCCTATCCTTATTGTGGCTGGCGATAAAGGTGGTTTTGTCCTATTAGGAAAAGTCCAAAAGCCCCTACTAACCTATTCTATGAGTATTATGAAAGGGCTAATTGGTTGGGGCTAAATTAGTCATTCTAAATTCTCTAATCACACTAACCTTATCCATAATAATTAGTCTAACCTCTAACTAAAATATTTCTATCATGTGGACTAAAATTAATATTATGTGGGCCATACCTAACTAGTGTGTGGGTCCCACTAGAGTCAAACTACCCCCGGGTCCCCGTTTCAAGTCGGATTGAGTTGAAATTCGAACCCGACTCAAATAACCCCAAAACAATATCATAAATAATAAAATAAATCAAAATAATTCAAAGAGGTCAAATGCAAAAATATTCTTAGGCCAAAAATGACATTAAAATATCATAATCACATGGTTAGGCTCTAGGTCAAACAGTCTCTAGGGTTTCACTAGCAAAACGTCAAAACCACAAGTTATTGATTTAAATAATATTAAAATGATTTAAAATCACCAAAAATCATATCATGAATTAAATATTATTATTAAAATAATTATAAATACAAAATTTCAAAATTACTCTCATTTGGGAAACTGGGTGCTACACTTTCATGGATGGATTCTCAGGATACAATCAGATTAAGATGCATCCAGGAGATGAAAAGCATACTGCTGTTCGTACACCCCTTAGAGTTTATTGCTATACATTATGTCTTTTGGTCTGAAAAATGCCGGTGCTACTTATCAAAGGGCCATGAGCAATATTTTTTAAGAACATCTACGAAAAACAGTTGAATGTTATGTGGATGATATCGCTTTCAAAAGTCGATTAAAGGATGATCACATTCAAGACTTGAAGACAGTATTCGATTTGATGCGGCAACATCAATTAAAGATGAACCCTACTAAATCTTTCTTAGGGGTATCTAGTGGCAAGTTTTTGGGATTTTTTATTACTTCTCAAGGTATCCATGTTGATCCTGAAAAGGTCAAAACAATTCTTGAAATGCATCCTCTACGTAATCTGAAAGAACTCTGTGGCTTTCAAGGTCGCATTGCCTATATCAGAAGATTTATATCAAATCTCTCTGGGAGATGTCAACCTTTCTCTCGTCTATTAAAGAAAGGTGTATCATTTGTTTGGGATGAAGCATGTCAAAAAGCCTTCAATGACATCAAGCAATACCTTACAAATCTACCTGTTCTTGTACCTCCAGTAGTGGAAAGACCATTTTTGATGTATGTTCGAGCATTAGATCATTCTCTTGGTGCTCTTCTTGCACAAAAAAGTAATAAGGGTCATGAACAAGCAATTTATTATCTTAGCCGAATGATGGTTGGAGCTGAACACATGTATACTCATGTGGAAAAAGAATGTCTAGTCTTGGTTTTTGCCATTCAAAAGACGCGACATTACGTAACGGGGCAAACTATTCATGTCATATCCAGAATAAATCCTATTCGGTATTGATGAGAAAGCCGAGTATTCTTAACTCCCGGTTAACTACCTGGGCAATGTTGCTTACTCCCTATGATATGGTCTACATTCCTCAAAAATCAGTGAATGGTCAAGCGTTAGATGACTTTTTAGCAGCTCACCCTATACCTGAAACTTCAAAGCTATATGAGGATATTCCAGATTAAGTCGTAGATTATAATATGACTTTGAGGGATGATATTTAGTAGTTATAATTTGATGGAGCATTACGAGTTGGGCCTAAAGGCAATATTGTCTCTGGAGTAGGCATCATCTTAAGATGGTCATATACCGTGCTTATTCTGTTAATGAACCATGTTCCAATAATATGGCAGAATATAATGCTCTGCTAATTGGTCTTCAAGTAGCAAAACAATTGGACATTGAGTTCCTGGAAGCTTATGGAGACTCTCAACTGATTGTCAATCAGGTCAGAGGGACATATGAAGTCAGAAATCCTGACCTCATTCCCTATCATCAAGTGGTAATCGAATTGGCTCTTTCATTCAAAGGGTTCTTCATTGAATTTGTACCACGTTCTAAAAATTTGGAAGCTGGCACTCTTGCTAGTCTAGCTGCAGACTTAGCACTTTCAATTAGAAGACAAAACAACATTACTTTGTTGGATAGAGACTTATTCTGTGTCAAGAATAATTTGCATATCGAATAGAGTTATACTCCAGAAACAAATTCTCAGTAAAGGGATTGGAGAAGTCCATTTATTGATTATACGGTCTATAGGATTTTACCTTAAGATCCAAAAGAAGCTGTATCAATCAAAAAATGATCATTTCGATTCTACTACGATTCTTCTTTGCATATGTTGTATCGTCGTTCATATGATGGACTTTTATTGCGTTGCCTATCTGAAAGTGAAGCCAAACAAACACTTCGTGAAGCTCATGATGGAGTTTGTGGTGCACATCAACCAGGTCCAAAATTACAAGACCATATTTGAAGAATGGGTTATTATTGGCCTTCCATGATAGCAGATGCGGTTGATTATGCCAGACGGTGTAAAGCATGCCAGATTCATGCTGACTTTATTCATCAAACCTTTAAATTCTTACATCCTACAGCAGCTTCTTGGCCTTTCGAAGCTTGGGGCATGGATATTATTGGTCCAATTAATCCTCCTTCTGTAAATGGGCATCGATTTATCTTGGCTATAACCGATTACTTTTCTAAATGGGCAGAAGCAATTCCTCTTGTGGAAGTAAAAACGTCTAATATGGTTAGCTTCATCAAACACCATGTCATTTATCGTTTCAGAGTTCCCCGAAGGATAATTCATGATAATGGACCACAATTTGTCAGTCAGACATTTTATAATTTTGTGATAAAAATCGGATCCAGAACTTAGCTTCTACAGCTTAGAATCTAGCTGCTAGCGGTCTAGCGGAAGCTTTCAATAAAACTATCATTAAACTTCTCAAAAAGTTTGTCTCTTCTAATAAACGTGATTGGAATGAGAAACTTGGAGAATGTTTATGGGCTTATCGAACAATAGTTCAAACTCCTACTGGTTTTACACCATTCTCACTGGTTTATGGATACGAGACTGTTCTTCCATTGAAAATCCAGATCCCATCTCTTAGAATAGACATTGCTAATAAGCTAACCCCTGAAAATAATAATCGCTTATGACTCCAAGAACTTGAAGGACTGGACGAGAAGCGTCTTCAAGCACAACAGCACATTGAGCTGTATCAAGCCCGCATATCTCGAGCTTTCAACCGTTGTAACACCCAGTTTTCTAGATGAGGGTATTTTTGAAATTTTGTAATTATAATTATTATTTATTGATATTTATTTCATATGGTGATTTTTGGTGATTTTCAATTATTTTTAAACTATTTAAAAACTAGTTTAAGTCATGACTTGTGATTTTGATGTGCTTCTAGTAAAACCTGAGAGACTGCATGACCTAGAGCCTAACCACGTCATTAGGATAATTTAATTGTTATTTTTAGCCTAGGGGTATTTTGGTCATTTTGACTTATTTGATTTATTTGGTGATTTGTTGAATTGGTGAATTTCTGGTTGACTTGACTTGTTGAGACCTAGTGGACTAGCCTAGAACCTAACCCTAATCATGGTGACCCTAGTCTAACTTAGGTTAACCTATTTTTAGTCATTAGAAACTAAATTTTAGAATGAGGGGATTTGATTTAGTGCATTAAGTCATGGTTTCATGAAATGACTTATGGCTAAATGATTTATTTTGATCATGACTTGGCCCATGGCCCATAACTAGAAGCCCTAACCCTAACCAAACCCTAAATGACCAGCCATAGGGATCCCCACCCTATATAAACACTTATTCTCTAGGGCTTGCCTCCTTCTTTCATTCATTTCAACATTGGAGAAGGAAAGGTATTGTCCCTCTTGCAAAAATCCCCATAAATCTATTTTAATTCCTTTTTGATCCTAGTTTCTTGCATTAGAACCTAACACCCTCCTATTTTCTGATTTCTGAGTTTTATCCCAGCTTTGGGACAATTTGGAGCATTTGGCACCAAGAGGAAGAATCCCCCATTTGGAGCTTTTTTATGCTTTTTGCACCTATAGGTAAAACTCTCCAAATTGATTCAAATTTCAGTTTTTTTTGCATGTAGGGCTAGATCTAGGAGTCCCCTAGGTGTCACTGAAATTTGGGTGGAATTCGTGTCCGTTTGGTGTCCGTATCGGACACGTGTCGTATTGTATGTTAAGTGTTTGATGTAATGCCTCAATGAACTTTTTGTTCTCCATTTTCAAAACAAATTATATATTTTGAAAGCTCCTGATGTTTGGAATATATTTTGTGAAGACTGATTAGATTTTTGTAGTTTTTTTGTGTCCAAATCGGACACGCACCACGTGCACGACACAGCGCACAGGCACCGTGCGGCTGCCCTGCTGCTCGACCTTGATTGCGGACACGACACGCAATGTTTTGACACCAAATTTTGTGGACACTTCCCTCTAGTGACTGACATGACACATGTAAAATTTCAGGGGATCTCGTTTTGTGTGCACGAAGAAAACACACTTGCACGGGTTTCTCAATACACTGTACGTACTGTTTTTCTTCACTGTTTCGTGTCTCGTGCTCAGGACACGCGACACTTGGACACTGGTCAGGGTGACACACACGTACCCCTAGACCCCCTCTAGCCCTAGACACGTGCACGAGATATATGATTGACTGTGTCGTGTCCTTTTGGACTCGACATGTGTGCACGAGCCCAGTTTTTCACAGTTTCTGATAACACTAAATTTTTGCATATTGGACACCTTCGTGTCCTAATTTTTGGACACTTTCAGACACCACTGGACACCTGAGATATGTGTCTATGACTGAACACAAATTTTCCTATTTTAATTAAAGTTTGATATTGAAATTGGATTTCGAAAAGGGTTACTGATACATTGTTTTAACTGTCAACTGATACACTTGTGTTCTTGACACTTGGACACACTGGGATACCATGTATTGACACTGCTATGCTCACCTTCACCCTTTGACACATGGGCAGTACACACAATACTCTCACACACATGTGTGCACACACAGGTTTTTCCTTCCTGCACCTTGACACACACCTTGTATGAACTGAAACTTCTATATATATATCACACTGATTTTAGCCACACACTCCTATCTCCTAATCTTCACAACCTCTTTTGACACAACTGTCAACACACTGATGCACACACATTAGACACTCATACACATCACTGAATGTAGGCTGAAACCCTAATTCTCTATTTTTCCTACACTTGTGCACACTGTTTCACCCTTCCACTGGGACATGAGATGGACACTTGTGTGAACACTGTTATTTCGTGATTTGAATTGGTTTGGATGAATGTTGCCATTAGGATGTGGGCTTTGACAGGTTAGTTGACAATAGGACATGGGATTAGCTTATGGGGTTGGGTTGAATGATGCTAGGAAGCTGATTTGTGGGGCTGAACTGGGTTCAGCCCAGGTTCTGTGGGAAGGGTATTGCCTTGCAGTTGGCGGCCTTGGCCTAGCCTGGCTTTGCATTGCATTGGCATTACAGGCAGTGCCATTGGCAGCAGCAGCAGGTTGCCTAGCCTTGGCTTGCCCTGAATTGGCTTGCCTGGCTTACATTTGCAGGGCAGTAATTTAGGCAGTAGCAGTGGTTGGCCTAAGGCTCAACACCTTGGCCCTGCATACCTGAACAGAGATTGGGTGAGCAAGGGATTGGCAAGGCCATAAAGGAATAGGGTTTTGTATCATTCATATACACTGTTAGAGCTATTCTCTCATTTCTCTGATACCAACCATCTTTGGATTCCTGAAAATTTCAATGTAGGATAACTATTTGTTGTGTGATAAATTGTGATGCATGAAAAATTAGATTACATATGTAGGTTACCTGGAGATTGGGGTTAGAGTAGAAAACTGAATTTTGATTCTCCTAAAAACTGAAATGGATGTTCACATGATTTCAGAGAATTTGATTACCTGAGAATTCATTCATTGACAAAACTGAGATTTGGATTCATTGTATTAAAATGTTAAGAAGGGTTCACATGGAGGGGGTATTAATTTCTGTATTGAACCTGAAAACTGAGGATTTCCCCCTGCAAACAAACCTGAGAAATTGAATGTAGGTTGTAGAGAACCTGAGATTGGGATGTGGATTGGTGATTTGGGTTTAAGATGGTGTAAACTGAACCTGTCCACACACTGGACTGACATTTTTTTCCTCACTGTTTTGACTAGGCATTGCCTTGGCTTGCCCTGTTTTGGCTCAGCCTGGGTTATGCATTGCATAGCAGCAGTGGCATAGTAGCAGCAGTAGGCATGCATGTATAGGTTCATGTTTGGGTTCATGATCAATAAGAGAATGTCTTCACTGTTCCAGTTTCAATCCCATGTGACACCCTTCACTGATTTCCCATAAACACACACATTGCTTTGATTCCAGAAATCTCTATGTGTATGTATGTTACATATGTATATAAAGGTGAGGGTGATATATATAAATATGTAATGTGAATATATATGTGAAATAGATAACACTATTGGTATACATATTATTGTGTATATAGATATATAGTGTTTTGGCCCATATGTGATATAACCCATGGCCTATAACCTAGGTACATAGTCTATGGTAGCCTTGTGTGGTCTTGTGTATATGAAATATACACATGTGTAGAGTCCTATAGACTAGTGTATAGTGTATACTAGCTAGATTAGACTAGTTAAACCTAGTCAGACTAAGATTGACCTAGATTAGACTTGCTAGACCTAGGTTGACTTCTTGGTTGACTTAGAGTTGACCTTGACCTAGATTGGCCTAGAATTTATGTAGATTGCATCGTAGACTTCATTTATCTTATTTTTAAACACATTATAACCTGTACTGCTCTATTTAGGACATTGTGACTCTGGTGCAGACATCTGACATTACACTACTCTTTTCAGAGTATCAGGCGAGTACATTCTCTGATAGTTCTCTCATTTATTTGTCAATTACTGTATTTCAGTTCTAGTTAGCTGTATGTGATTTTCTGTTACAAACACGTACTATTATTTCTGGATTCATGTATACGACACACATTTAGTTTCTGGCCTCTATTACTGGTATCATCATTTCCGGCTTCATTTACTGGAATTATTTACTGGAATCACCCCGGAATCATTTACTGGTATCATTGTACTTGGCTGGACTCATCTTGAATCATTGTGTCGAAATTCTGGATTCACTTGCTGGGAGGGGAAATACTAGAGTAAGACATGTAGACATACCCCATTACTGGAATCACCCCTACTGGAATCTACTGGAATGATAGCCATCTCACACCCGGCCAGGTGTGTGATGTGCCGGATTACCCATAGCCATTTACATGTCGATCTCGGTATTTTAAAATACATTGCTAGAGTATAGGCTGGACTCACCCTGGAATCATTGATCACTATGACTGGAATCGTCCCTTGCTGGATTCATCTTGTATGAGATTCATCCTGTACTGGACTTACATTGGAGTTACACTAGTCTACATGTTGTCTGGACTTTCTATCATATTACCCTGGTTCAGCTAGTTTTATTTTTACAGTTTTCATTGCTATGATTCTTCTCTTGTTTAGTATTTACTTTCCTTGCACTTTATCTATCTTCTTACCATCACCTGAATATAAACTGCCATTTTCATCAATACAACTGTCTATAACTGCTCTATAGTTCTCTGTCATTTACTTGGGTTTTCTAGATGAGATGTGCTCGTTCCTGTCCTGACTGGACCTGTTGAAAATTTTACAGATGATTGCCCTGAGGACACATGCCATACATTTTACTGAGGAGATGGCTTAGCTACCTATGGCCCCGACACTCAGGAGTAATTGGGATTTAGTCTAGCAGACTTGTTTTTATTTTTCATTTAGAGCTTGTTGTATAGAATTGAGACTTGAGATGTATTTGAGATTTTCAGATGTTGTTATTATTTCAGTATTCATTTTGTCTTCAATTTCTTAGTTATAATTCTGTGTTATCTTATCGTGCTTAGACTTTGATTGAGATACACCTTATCTTATACTTGTCCTCCGTTTGGAGTTGATCATGATGAGTACATTATATACTGCATGAGTTGATGGTTAGTTAGAGACTTAGAACAGCGTTCTACCGCCGACACTGCAGCGTAGGCTGGGCGCTGTTACGTACTCGTACCCTCACAGTGGGTGCGGGTCGTGATACGTTTTTAGTGGTGGCCCATGCAGGTCGAGAGTCGCATTAGTGCGATATCGTAGTAGTACGGCGACTTAGTTGTACTGCTGCGAGCCTGCGTTAGGACTGAGAGATAGGCTTTACCGGAGAGGCACTCAATCACGGTTAGGAAAAATTCTGCTTTGAATCATGCCATTTACATATCGTACTGATTTGCCTTCTTTGAAATAACTGTCCTCCTTTGATATATCGATTCCTGCTCAGTATTGACTTCCTTGTTCGATCTGTCTTCAGGATGGTGGAGACACGATCACATCGCTCGGGTGCAGCAGTCGTTGTAGAGGGGACTGCCACCTCTCAGCCAGATCAGCAGGGTCAGGTGGATGCAGCTCCTGCTACCTCTGCCCATATTGAGACTTCAGCAGCAGCAGCAGGGGGTGTGCCTCCACCAGCTCTGGGGCAGGACCCAGTCATCCCAGAGATGGAGTTCCAGCAGCCGCCACCTACAGGACACGTAGATGCGGCACAGATGTTTGCCTACTTCCAGCAGTTTATGGACCGGCAGCAGGCCCGACAGGACCGAGGCATGGAGTTGGCCCTTACGGCAGTCGCAGCTCGACCAGTAATACAGCAGCCGAGGACACCGGAGATCGAACAGTTTCAGAAGATGAGCCCCAGAGACTTTCTAGGGACAGAGGGGATCCTATATGCCGACGAGTGGATCGAGCATATAGAGGAGATCTTCCACCTGGCCAGGATACCAGCAGATCTGCAGATCGAGGCCGCAGCTAGCCGGATGCGAGATCTTGCTCGCACCTGGTATCAGTCAGACCCCAGGGTGGGAGTAGCTGGACAGACTTGGGAGGAGTTCAGGGGCTTCTTCAAGAAGAAGTTCTTTCCAGATTCAGCGCTCAGAGCCTTGGAGTCGCAGTTCGAGAGCCTAGTGCAGGGGAGCCTGTCAGTGGAGGAGTACGCCGGGGAGTTTGGCCGCCTTAGCAGATTCGTAGAGGGTTTGAGCGAGGCGGCGAAGGCCCAGAGGTTCCGGAAGGGTCTGGTCAAGGAAGTCAAGTCCCTGACCAAGGGCAACAGGGATGCCACTTTTGAGAAGATTTTGACGGGAGCTTTATTGGCTGAGGATGACCTAGAGCTGAGGCTCAAGAGGGGACGGGACGCTCACGGTACCAGCAGCAGCGGAGGCCAGGCCAAGAGGCCTCATGTGCAGATTCAGCAGACGCAGGCACCAGTGGGAGTTCAGCAGGTACAGCATCAGTATCGGGGTCAGGACCCGAAGGTGATCAGTTGTTCCTACTGCAAGAAGCCGGGACACATTTGGGAGCAGTGCAGGAAGAGGTTGAGGGTTTGCTATTTCTGTGGGTCAGCTGCCCACCAGAAGATAGATTGTCCCATTATACCTCCTTTTGAGGGGGCTAGGCCACCTGTAGCTCAGCACCAGAGGGGTGGAGCTTTTGCGATGGCAGCTGAGGAGACTGACATCGCAGGTGATGGATTAGCAAGTTTGACCTTCTTGTTCTTCCTCCCCACTTCCATGTGTGATTTTCCTTAGTACCTGCCAGGATATTGCTTGTGATTGCTAGATAGTGTAGCTACCCTGTTCGAGACTGTGGAATCACGACCAGTAGGATTGTATTGCTTCGACTTTGATTGCTTGGGGGTTTGACCTAGGAGAGGTGCGATCATCTTAATTTCGAGGACGAAATTTTTATAAGGTGGGTAGGATTGTAACACCCAGTTTTCCAGATGAGGGTATTTTTGAAATTTTGTAATTATAATTATTATTTATTGATATTTATTTCATATGGTGATTTTTGGTGATTTTCAATTATTTTTAAACTATTTAAAAACTAGTTTAAGTCATGACTTGTAATTTTGATGTGCTGCTAGTAAAACCTGAGAGACTGCATGACCTAGAGCCTAACCACGTCATTAGGATGATTTAATTGTTATTTTTAGCCTAGGGGTATTTTGGTCATTTTGACTTATTTGATTTATTTGGTGATTTGTTGAATTGGTGAATTTCTGGTTGACTTGACTTGTTGAGACCTAGTGGACTAGCCTAGAACCTAACCCTAATCATGGTGACCCTAGTCTAACTTAGGTTAACCTATTTTTAGTCATTAGAAACTAAATTTTAGAATGAGGGGATTTGATTTAGTGCATTAAGTCATGGTTTCATGAAATGACTTATGGCTAAATGATTTATTTTGATCATGACTTGGCCCATGGCCCATAACTAGAAGCCCTAACCCTAACCAAACCCTAAATGACCAGCCATAGGGATCCCCACCCTATATAAACACTTATTCTCTAGGGTTTGCCTCCTTCTTTCATTCATTTCAACATTGGAGAAGGAAAGGTATTGTCCCTCTTGCAAAAATCCCCATAAATCTATTTTAATTCCTTTTTGATCCTAGTTTCTTGCATTAGAACCTAACACCCTCCTATTTTCTGATTTCTGAGTTTTATCCCAGCTTTGAGACAATTTGGAGCATTTGGCACCAAGAGGAAGAATCCCCCATTTGGAGCTTTTTCATGCTTTTTGCACCTATAGGTAAAACTCTCCAAATTGATTCAAATTTCAGTTTTCTTTGCATGTAGGGCTAGATCTAGGAGTCCCCTAGGTGTCCCTGAAATTTGGGCAGAATTCGTGTCCGTTTGGTGTCCGTATCGGACACGTGTCGTATTGTATGTTAAGTGCTTGATGTAATGCCTCAATGAACTTTTTGTTCTCCATTTTCAAAAGAAATTATATATTTTGAAAGCTCCTGATGTGTGGAATATATTTTGTGAAGACTGATTAGATTTTTGTAGTTTTTTCGTGTCCAAATCGGACACGCACCACGTGCACGACACAGCGCACAGGCACCGTGCGGCTGCCCTGCTGCTCGACCTTGATTGCGGACACGACACGCAATGTTTTGACACCAAATTTTGTGGATACTTCCCTCTAGTGACTGACACGACACATGTAAAATTTTAGGGGATCTCGTTTTGTGTGCACGAAGAAAACACACTCGCACGGGTTTCTCAATACACTGTACGCACTGTTTTTCTTCACTGTTTTGTGTCTCGTGCTCAGGACACGCGATACTTGGACACTGGTCAGGGTGACACACACGTACCCCTAGACCCCCTCTAGCCCTAGACACGTGCACGAGATATATGATTGACTGTGTCGTGTCCTTTTGGACTCGACATGTGTGCACGAGCCCAGTTTTTCACAGTTTCTGATAACACTGAATTTTTGCATATTGGACACCTTCGTGTCCTAATTTTTGGACACTTTCAGACACCACTGGACACCTGAGATATGTGTCTATGACTGAACACAAATTTTCCTATTTTAATTAAAGTTTGATATTGAAATTGGATTACGAAAAGGGTTACTGATACATTGTTTTAACTGTCAACTGATACACTTGTGTTCTTGACACTTGGACACACTGGGACACCATGTATTGACACTGCTATGCTCACCTTCACCCTTTGACACATGGGCAGTACACACAATACTCTCACACACATGTGTGCACACACAGGTTTTTCCTTCCTGCACCTTGACACACACCTTGTATGAACTGAAACTTCTATATATATATCACACTGATTTTAGCCACACACTCCTATCTCCTAATCTTCACAACCTCTTTTGACACAACTGTCAACACACTGATGCACACACATTAGACACTCATACACATCACTGAATGTAGGCTGAAACCCCAATTCTCTATTTTTCCTACACTTGTGCACACTGTTTCACCCTTCCACTGGGACATGAGATGGAAACTTGTGTGAACACTGTTATTTCGTGATTTGAATTGGTTTGGATGAATGTTGCCATTAGGATGTGGGCTTTGACAGGTTAGTTGACAATAGGACATGGGATTAGCTTATGGGGTTGGGTTGAATGATGCTAGGAAGCTGATTTGTCGGGCTGAACTGGGTTCAGCCCAGGTTCTGTGGGAAGGGTATTGCCTTGCAGTTGGCGGCCTTGGCCTAGCCTGGCTTTGCATTGCATTGGCATTACAGGCAGTGCCATTGGCAGCAGCAGCAGGTTGCCTAGCCTTGGCTTGCCCTGAATTGGCTTGCCTGGCTTGCATTTGCAGGGCAGTAATTTAGGCAGTAGCAGTGGTTGGCCTAAGGCTCAACACCTTGGCCCTGCATACCTGAACAGAGATTGGGTGAGCAAGGGATTGGCAAGGCCATGAAGGAATAGGGTTTTGTATCATTCATATACACTGTTAGAGCTATTCTCTCATTTCTCTGATACCAACCATCTTTGGATTCCTGAAAATTTCAATGTAGGATAACTATTTGTTGTGTGATAAATTGTGATGCATGAGAAATTAGATTACATATGTAGGTTACCTGGAGATTGGGGTTAGAGTAGAAAACTGAATTTTGATTCTCCTAAAAACTGAAATGGATGTTCACATGATTTCAGAGAATTTGATTACCTGAGAATTTATTCATTGACAAAACTGAGATTTGGATTCATTGTATTAAAATGTTAAGAAGGGTTCACATGGAGGGGGGTATTAATTTCTGTATTGAACCTGAAAACTAACGATTTCCCCCTGCAAACAAACCTGAGAAATTGAATGTAGGTTGTAGAGAACCTGAGATTGGGATGTGGATTGGTGATTTGGGTTTAAGATGGTGTAAACTGAACCTGTCCACACACTGGACTGACATTTTTTTCCTCACTGTTTTGACTAGGCATTGCCTTGGCTTGCCCTGTTTTGGCTCAGCCTGGGTTATGCATTGCATAGCAGCAGTGGCATAGTAGCAGCAGTAGGCATGCATGTATAGGTTCATGTTTGGGTTCATGATCAATAAGAGAATGTCTTCACTGTTCCAGTTTCAATCCCATGTGACACCCTTCACTGATTTCCCATAAACACACACATTGCTTTGATTCCATAAATCTCTATGTGTATGTATGTTACATATGTATATAAAGGTGAGGGTGATATATATAAATATGTAATGTGAATATATATGTGAAATAGATAACACTATTGGTATACATATTATTGTGTATATAGATATATAGTGTTTTGGCCCATATGTGATATGACCCATGGCCTATAACCTAGGTACATAGTCTATGGTAGCCTTGTGTGGTCTTGTGTATATGAAATATACACATGTGTAGAGTCCTATAGACTAGTGTATAGTGTATACTAGCTAGATTAGACTAGTTAAACCTAGTCAGACTAAGATTGACCTAGATTAGACTTGCTAGACCTAGGTTGACTTCTTGGTTGACTTAGAGTTGACCTTGACCTAGATTGGCCTAGAATTTATGTAGATTGCATCGTAGACTTCATTTATCTTATTTTTAAACACATTATAACCTGTACTGCTCTATTTAGGACATTGTGACTCTGGTGCAGACATCTGACATTACACTACTCTTTTCAGAGTATCTGGCGAGTACATTCTCTGATAGTTCTCTCATTTATTTGTCAATTACTGTATTTCAGTTCTAGTTAGCTGTATGTGATTTTCTATTACAAACACGTACTATTATTTCTGGATTCATGTATACGACACACATTTAGTTTCTGGCCTCTATTACTGGTATCATCATTTCCGGCTTCATTTACTGGAATCATTTACTGGAATCACCCCGGAATCATTTACTGGTATCATTGTACTTGGCTGGACTCATCTTGAATCATTGTGTCAAAATTCTGGATTCACTTGCTGGAAGGGGAAATACTAGAGTAAGACATGTAGACATACCCCATTACTGGAATCACCCCTACTGGAATCTACTGGAATGATAGCCATCTCACACCCGGCCAGGTGTGTGATGTGCCGGATTACCCATAGCCGTTTACATGTCGATCTCGGTATTTTAAAACACACTGCTAGAGTATAGGCTGGACTCACCCTGGAATCATTGATCACTATGACTGGAATCGTCCCTTGCTGGATTCATCTTGTATGAGATTCATCCTATACTGGACTTACATTGGAGTTACACTAGTCTACATGTTGTCTGGACTTTATATCATATTACCCTGGTTCAGCTAGTTTTATTTTTACAGTCTTCATTGCTATGATTCTTCTCTTGTTTAGTATTTACTTTCCTTGCACTTTATCTGTCTTCTTACCATCACCTGAATATAAACTGCCATTTTCATCAATACAACTGTCTATAACTGCTCTATAGTTCTCTGTCATTTACTTGGGTTTTCTAGATGAGATGTGCTCGTTCCTGTCCTGACTGGACCTGTTGAAAATTTTACAGATGATTGCCCTGAGGACACATGCCATACATTTTACTGAGGAGATGGCTTAGCTACCTATGGCCCCGACACTCAGGAGTGATTGGGATTTAGTCTAGCAGACTTGTTTTTATTTTTCATTTAGAGCTTGTTGTATAGAATTGAGACTTGAGATGTATTTGAGATTTTCAGATGTTGTTATTATTTCAGTATTCATTTTGTCTTCAATTTCTAAGTTATAATTCTGTGTTATCTTATCGTGCTTAGACTGTGATTGAGATACACCTTATCTTATACTTGTCCTCCGTTTGGAGTTGATCATGATGAGTACATTATATACTGCATGAGTTGATGGTTAGTTAGAGACTTAGAACAGCGTTCTACCGCCGACACTGCGGCGTAGGCTGGGCGCTGTTACGTACTCGTACCCTCACAGTGGGTGCGGGTCGTGACAACCGTAAAGTTAAAAAGAGGGTATTCAAAGTCGGTGAGCTAGTCTTAGCTGTCCGAAGACCTATGGTTATGACTCATAAGAGCAAAAGCAAATTCCAAGCTAAATGGGAAGGTCCTTATGTAGTCGAGACAGTATTCTCTAATGGTGCCTATAGGTTATCGAAACCTAATGAAGATTTGATTATGATGCCAATTAATGGTAAATTCTTGAAGAAATACTATGTTTGAATTTCTTCTTTATTCCCCAGCTACCAAGATTTGGTTAAGCTGATTTTTTATTCTCCTAAAAGAGAATTTTGATTTTCTGTCTTACCATCTAATTTCAGAAAGAAAAAGATTATTATTTATCATGTCCACATTACCTCTGAATAAATATTAATTCTACTTCTTTTACTTATTTCATCTATCATGTCTGTATTACCTCTGAATAGATATTAATCTATTTTTTTGAGTCATTACGATCTATTATGTTCATATTACCTCTGATAGTATTGTATGCTATATCATGTCCATATTACCTCTATCATGTCCATATTACCTCTGGATAGATATAATCTACTTTGTTGAGTTTGGTGGACTTATCATGTCCATATCACCTCTGATAACTGTTCTCTATCTCACAACCATTTTATAAAAAAATATTTCATTCATTGCATGATTTGAAATATTACAGCAAAAGAAAGACAGAATACAAAATTCTTTATTGATGATATGAAAAGAAGAATACAAAATTCTTTATTTTTTAAGGTGAAGCAGATACATCTTCAAGCATTTTCTGCAATTCTGCCAAATGCTTCTCACGAGAACTCAGTATGGTTGCAGTAGCTATAGATCGTCGAGCTTCTGGAGTACAGAGACGGGAGAGTTCGGCGAAAGTAGCTATCATTTTATCCTGGGCATCATCAAGGGTTTTAATGACAGCTTCTGTACCAAAAACCTTCACTTCCAATATTGAGCTCTGTATCAGATGTTGGTCTCGAGCTGCAATCATCTACTCTCTTTCTGCCTTCAAGCGAACCAATTCTGCCTCAACTTTATGAATTCTATCATCTTGCTGATGAATTCTCATGTTTGAAGTCTCGTTGGCTTTTCTATGCATCTCCAGTAGGGGTTTAGTTTCATTCAATAAAGCTTTCTCCCTGGCAACTTTGTTGCTGTAGTCCTGGAGAATTCATTGAAAATAGTCTCCCGAGTGATGTATTCAGCTGATAAAGCATCATACTTGGTCTGGATGAGACTTTCAAGAGTTTCACTTGACAGCCTTAGATATTCTTTAATAGGCTGTTCAAGTCCTTCCACCACCTTCTCCAAAGCTGCGGCTCTCTCGACGTCATTGAACATAGCAACATTCCTGATCGTGAGAGCAATTGCAGCCTTCAAGCTTTCATAATTTAGGCCCTTCTTCAGGACCATCTTGATCAAGGCTACCAAGTATTTATAGAAAGTTTCAGTATGGATCTCAACTAAAAGATTTATTTCTGCATTAGAGCTCAGTGTGGCAGCAAGGTCTACCAAATCCCTCTTCTAAAGACTAGGAGTAGATATTGTAGTTGCCTTGGTAGCAATTTGAGTTAAAGCCATTGTTGATGTTTCTACCATGGCTGATTGATCCCCAGGGGCTTTAGAGACAATATCTTCAGCACTTTTGTGGATTATTGCTCTAGCCGTTTCTAGAGCTGAAACTACTTGAGTTTCGGTGGCGATGATTATTGTGGTGGGAATGGTGATTGTGGTAATTAATTCAGGTCAGACATTGTCTTCTCAAAAATTTGTGTCAGATGAGTAGTAATAGCTGAAGGTGCTATTACTATGTCTCTGACTTTAGTCGATGGGTTGACAATGTCTTCATCACCTTTGCTGACTGCAGGCTCTTCAAGCTATGACAGCATTTCAGTTGCAGTTGGTTCTTCATATGCAACTGGTTCTTCGTCTGCAGCTGGTTCTTCTGAAGTCTGTTTTTCTACTCTTTCTTCAGCAAGAGAAGGCAATTCTTGGTGGGCCTCCACTACAGGTTCTTCTGGTATCTCTATAGATGGAGAGTCTTCTTTAGAAGCAGAATCTTCTTTTGAAGAAGAGCTCTCTTCTTCAAACTCTATGTTTTCTTAATGCATAGTTTCTTGAGGAGGAAGAGGAGCCACGGGCTTTACTGCAGCGATGACACCTACAAAGATTAAGCAAAATAAGCTAATTTACAAAATCATAATACATAATTTTGTATATATTTTGTATAATTTATATTTACCTGGAGTAGGTGCTGGACGTGCCAAGAGTTCATCATAATCTTGATCCCAGTCATCATCGTCTAAATCAAGAGCTGGTTCATCCGAAGGGATGGGTTCCGGATCATTAGTATGTGTTGTGGCAGTATCTTCAACATCTTTCGCCTTTTGTGGCGAAGTTAGATGAAGTGAAGTGCTGAGGCGCCCGGAAGACAAGATGTCGACCATTTATGTTGATACTGCTGGTTGGGATGCTGAAGACCCTTCTCCAGGTTGAGCTGAAGAAGATGTAATATTTTGAGGCTCCTCGACAGGAGTTTCACTTTCTGGAGTAGCGGCTCTCTGTCGGGAAGGCCCTTTAACAGTGACCTTCTTCTTCTTCTCTTGGAGGGTAACAGCTGCACCTGATTTCTGCTTCCGAGTTTTGGTGATGATAATTGGTCCTGCAGCTATTTCTCCAACTCCCGTAGGAATCACTTCCAGATACTCATCTGGAACAACCACATCATCGGGTACGTCCGAAGGTACCCTGACTGGTTCTTCGACGTTTCCTTCTTTGGCCCATCGAAGACTCCTATTCATATAGTAATCATTCGCGAGAGAACGAATGGATGCATAAAAACGAGCATACTAATGTCGTATTCGTAGCTCCGTTGTACTTGTAGCAGTTGATACACGAAATCTAGCACCAGTACATGCAGTGCTAAAGTGCCTCCATGCCCTTGTACCATCAACTAATTTTCCATAATGGTTGAAGCTGGTGGAGGAGGGATTACCAACGTGAAGTTGGTCATATCCAAACTGACGAACAAACCGACTGGGTAGATACGGTTCGAACACACAGTTGTCTTCATTCCTATACATCAGATGTGAGGGTCTGATGCACATTAGCCATTTAAAAACTGGCGCAGGTAATGAAGTCCTCCCTTCACCTATATCTTAAAATTGTATGCCGAAATAGTCAGCTAGGACTGATGGTCTTGTACAGAAGAAGGTCCACCCGTAGGAATAGTTGAGTGTCGCTCGGGTATCTTCCACTGAAGTCGTAATCTACGTAGCTTTATTGAACTTCTGGAGGAATACCTCCGTATCATTTCCAGGGCCTGGTGGCAACAAACTGCAGTTGTAATACAATAGCCAGCCCATCAAATAAGTGTAGGGCATCTCCACCCTTGGAAAATCATTTCGGTGAGGAGCATTGTTGATCAGTTCATCACCAAATATTTGTAAACCTGTATTTATCCGATATACCATTGCCGATAGCAGGTTGATTCTGACCTTGAACACCAAACGTACTGTCGGCCACAATACGTTTTGGTGAATCCTGTCAGCTGTGCCAATCCCTGGTATGACCCATCTTCGTAGCCACAGGGAGAGGAAGCCCGCTAGCAAGGCTTCTTTTGAGAGCTTTCGACTGCCATGTCTCAGAAAGCTCAATGCTTCGGTCCCAGCAGGGAATTCTCCAGCCTTGGTGGTCAAATATTTATCCGAAGACTTATAAGTGGCCATCCAAGTGTTTATTGAATAAGTAGGGATGATTAAACAAGGGTTGATAGGTTGAGCCTTGTTATCTTGAAATTTCTCTTTGTCATCCTTGGATATCCTATTCTTATGGTAGAATAGATATGTTGTCCATTTATTGATGTATGCCAAATGCGATCCACTTTCATATATAGTGGTGCAAGTCAAGTAACGGCACATCAACTCTTGGTATACCTCAACTAACTGAGGATTTTTCTCCCTGATTTCTGCTAGTTCCCGGTTGGAGGGAAAGTACTCCTCATATGGAGCTTCACCCATTGGCAGCTTGGAGATGAATTGCATCTCATGCAGTGCAAAACCCATTTCACCTATTGGGGTTACAAAAGTCCCTGTTGAACTGATATATAACTCTATTAAAGCCAAGAACAGGTTATTGTTCATTGGTATGCCCTGACTCATGGAGGCTACAGCTTCATATAATCCAATGGCTTGCAGTTCTGTTTTGAAGTTCTTCATGATCCAAGCACTAAGTTGATCCCAGTTCTGGTTATGAGGGGTCATCCACCCTGGCAGCCTAGGGTTTTCCTAGGGATATAATATTGAGGCCTTCATAAGCTTGTTTATGAACATTGGGATCTGCACTGGTTGATTCAAAGCTGAATCCTCGCTTGATGTAAATCCAGGCAGTAGACTGGCAAAAAGAATGATACCACCACTGGGAGTAATGGTATGGTAGCCCATTTGGTTAGCCCCGTCCCTCTTGAAAATAATTCTGCCTGGTCTAACATAACTGCTGGAAGTAAGGTTCCATAGCATCTGTCTTGGATGGGTGGCGTGAACAAATGAAGATATGGGATAATCCCTTGCCATGTCTGGGAGATACATCGCCCTCTCTTCAAACTTAAACACCCAAGCCTCCTTCTTGGGGTTCGTTTGTGATTGAAAATCAATAACATCCCCAAACACGAAGGCAGGCTTTAAAAATTGCTGGCCATCTAGCGACACCAGCAATTCTCTACTCATCAATGACAGCATCATTCTGTCTCCCTGAGCAGCTATCAGTTGTTGTCTCTCTTCAGCGTACTGCTTGTCACTTTGGGGGAATTCAACGTGAGACAGATTTTCCAAATAGTTTGAGCCCACAATACCAGCTGGTGAGCCGAATACCTCTACGAGAGGATGAATTTGCAAGTCCACTGCCAAAAGAAAAAGAAGAATCAAGTTAGTAAAAATCTAATTTGAATTTTACGCAGATGACTTATTCCGAATTTTACACATAAAAAATTAAGACTTTGTACTAGAGAGCTTGACTATGCAAACTTTGCGCTTACGCGTAGAAGTTAAGTTGATAAAAAAATTAAGTACAAAAGTTCTCTGTTTTTAGAATTGACTTTTACGCAAAGCATTATCACTTGTGTATTTACACTGGCACATATGAATGTGGGCGTATTTTTCATATTTTTACGCTAACGCGTATGAACGTGGATGACTTGCGTATTTTTTTAACTTTAGACTGGAACGTACAGACGTGGGCGTATTTAATGCTTAACATTTTACGCTGGCACGTATAGACATGGGCGTATTATGTTGTTTCTATTTTTACGCTGGCACGTATAGACATGGGCGTATTTTGTTGTTTCTATTTTTATGCTGAAACATATAGACGTGGGCGTATTTGATGAGTTTTATTTTACGCTGACACGTATAGACGTGGGCGTATTTGGTGAGTTTTATTTTACGCTGACACGTATAAACGTGGGCGTAAATTTAGGGTTGTTTGATTCTTCTTCTTCTCCGACGAACCCACGGCCAAATTAGATAGGGTTTTACCTTTCATGGCGGGAGCCACAGTGGGACTAGTCTGCGGGGTCGTCGCCTATGATGGAGCGGTGGTCTTCGCACGTTCGGCCGTCGACGAAGCATCAACGGCGGGCTTCTTGCCCTTAGCGCCGACGTTGGTCTTACTTTTTGGTGCCATTGGTTAAGGTTGGGGATTTTGAAGACGAGAGTAAAGGAGATTGAGATTATGAGAGATGAGTAAAACTTTCTCTCCGTTATCGTAGCTCTATTTATAGAAAATTTTGAAATCGGTTCAAATTTCCGAATTTTACGCCTCTGAGTTGACTGTTGGGTATCCCGAACTCTACGCGGATGACTGTTGGGTATCCCGAACTCTATGCGGATGACTGTTGGATATTCCTGATTTTACGCTTCTAAGACGACTGTTGGGTATTCTGAATTCTACGCGGATGACTGTTGGATATCTCGGATTTTACGCTTCTGTTCAAAGTATTTCAAATCTTAGAAAAATTTGAAAACTTTGAAGGGGGTCTTGTAGAAGCATAAAATAAATTTCATGGACCAGGTCAAAGAAGTTGAGAACTTTACGCAAAGTCATACTCTACGCAAGGCCCATTTTTGGGATTTTTTTAAGTCAGATTCAAGCTCTATGCGAAGATCAAACAAATTCAAATTCTACGCGAGCTCCTTTACGCAAGAGCCATCCTCAAACGCTATGCGAGAGCGACAGGCTATCCAGACTACATTTAATGCGCGTGATACTGTTCTGCGTTTTCTGACAGAACATTGCACATAAGCCAAGAAGATTTTTACACCAAATCCAACATTTGTCGTTTAATCTGCAGATGAGCTACTTTACGCTCAAAAGACCGCTTCTTTTACGCATGAAAGTTATTTTAGTTTTTATGCTCAAGGCTATCTCAGCTACTTTTGTGTGTGTAAAGTTTATTCGAGCTAGTTATACGCTCAAAGCTATTTCTTAGCCACTTTATGCGGGAAGCTTATTTTGGGCAATTTTACGCTCAACTTTTCCTGGTTATGTGTGAACGTAGTCTACATACGTGGCTTTCATGCCACACTTATCGAGGAACGTGTGTATGTGCTCTCCCCAGTTTGTTGAAATTGCGGGACACGTGTCACCATGCGTAGAGACCACAACTCTATATGGGACACGTGTCATCACGCGTAGAGGTTGATTTTCAATCGTGGGTGGCAGTTACTTGCGTAGAGACCCAATTATGTTGCTTTTTACGCACAGAGGGTCTAGTCTATAAATAGACTAAATTTTAAAACAGAAAAGACAACATATTACATAGAGATCAGAGCCCAGATTCTTTGAGAGCAAAGTGATTTTCCAGAGCATTCCTCTTCAACTTTTCTTCAAGAACAGAGTGAAACAAAGCATGAAAGCATTCGACCTCGCCATCAGTGCCCCGTGTGTCGATACCTTTCTAGTGACTTAGTTCTTTCGGCTGTTCATCTTCCAGCAGTTTTTCTTCATCATCATCGTGTGGTCCAAGGAACAAAGTGATCGTTCTCAGATCAGACTTCCATAGCAATACTTCCCAGAAACAATTTATACTTTTGTAGTTTTTTCTCATTTTCTTTCAAAAGCCTTTCAAGGGCATTTTGTTAAGTGAAACATGGGACTTTTGGAGGAAGGTGGAAACTAAAATATTAGGTTAAAATATAAGGTTTAAGGCTTATGCATGTAAGGTTTTGTCTAAGGAAGATTGTAGAAAAGTTTGGTGAGATTTGGTTCCACCATTTGAAAGATTTGCATATTTGAATCAATAGGTAATTAATGGGTTTTCTAATTTAGAAAGTTAATGGTGGGTTGTTTCAAATCTATTATGGCTGTACAAAATTCTCTAAAATTTAATATAAATTTATCCTAATTAGTTATGGTAACCTATTATAGGCTCAACTGTAACGCCCCAATCCCAAAATACGTAGGACCGAGTACGTGAACATGCCAGCTGCACATGTACGAAGAATACTCCAATATATGAAATCCTTATATATGCACATAAGCTGTAAATAAAATAATTACAGGCCAGAATAATATAATCCAATCTCATCACAGCTCAACACAGAAATAATAGAGTCCAAATAAATAAATAAGAGTATCAAAAGATAGCCGGGTGAACATGCTCACTCCAAACAGCTATGAAAAATATTCTCACAAGATCGGCGTCCAACCTCCGCAAAATAGAAAGAAAAGAGATGTAAAAATAATGTCCACTAATGTCTCAAATAAAGAATAGAATAGAAATCAGTAGGGACTGCCTCGTCATCAATGTAGGATAGCTCAACGCCGCTCCGTACTCTTGTGAAAAATCGTCTAACCCGGGAGAGATAACCAGGTCCTCAGAGGGACGTAGCAAGATACAAGAAAACACCATACCATATAAACTGTGATAATAATAATAAGAGAAAAATATATGCATGCAATCGGGCTCCTGACCATTCTACTGTGAATGTGCAGTTGAGATACAATCCTTCGACGCTTGAGCCCTGGCTGCAAATGGGATCGGCATAGTTCCCATAAAGGGCGCCAGGGACCTACGTCCATGCACTCCCGCGCGGGGGGAGGGGGGTTTGCTGACGCAGGGGTGGGCCCGCCCACTTAAATGGTCGGCTACAACTTTTCCTTTTTTTTTTCTTTTTCTTTTCTTTTTCTTTTCTTTTTCTTTATTACCGAAAAGTTAAGTGTATATATATATATATATATATATATATATATATATACATATATATATATATATATATATATATATATATATATATATATATATATATATATATTTAAGCTAGCAAAATTCTTAAAAATTACAAATAAATTCCTAAAAATACTAGATTTAATTATATTCCTTATTTAATAGAAATATGAACATGCACACATATAATAATATATATATACACACATACATTAATTATACTAATAAACTAGTAGTAAATAAATCCATAAATAATTAAATTCCTAACATAAATTAATTAAATTATAAAAAAAATCAAATATAAATTATGGAGGTTTACATCAACCAAGGCTAATTGAACTAGTTCTAGGTCTTTAGTGTTTATGGAATTGAAATTGACTCCGAAGAGTCTTATGTGCCATTTGAAAATAAATAGCACATAAGAACTCAATTGAGTGGGCCACCATTGGCATGTGTGTATTAGACTCAAAATAGGTAAAAACTATATATTGGGTCAAATAATTTGGATCGGAGTTGGGCCTTGATTGCTATTTGGAAAGCTAGTCAAATTTTATGGTAGAGACTAAAATGACTATTTTACCTCCTAAAGTTGTACATGAAAAATATAGCACAAGGAAATATGTTTGGATGAGATATGATATATCAAACTAAAGGTGAACTCATCTAAAATATGATGATTGAACTAAAGAAATTGATAATTGTTGTGCTTCAAAAATCAAAGCTATGGTAAAGTACTACAATAATCATTATTGATCATAAAATATAGTTTAATATTAAATATACATATTAAATAATAAAAATAATATCCAAAAAATTTGGGGGCTTATACATATTATTTATTTTTGTTATTCTTATTCTATGGATTGAGATAAAGATAAGTTAGTTGAATTGATAGATAAATTTAGAAAACCAAGACAGATTATACGTATTCGAGCTGGGCTGGAATCCACTTAATACGTAGCTAGCATGTATACGTATTCCTAGTCCTACGTACTTTGGGATTGGGCGTTACAATAGGACACATAATATTTACCCTATATCTAGGGTATATGATATCCCTAGATGATCTGAATATCGAAAATGTTATAAACCTCCATATTCAATTTCAGAATATAGTTCTTGCCAAACAAAGCAATCCATTAGCTATTGTTTATGAATCCCTATGTGCTTTATCGAAAGTGCCTAATTTTAAAACATTTGATAATTATGATTTATTTCAAAATCACCATAAATTTGTAAACGAAGATCAAGGTGAAATAATTCAACCAAAATTATTATCATTATCTGACATATCCTTACCAAAAATATGAATAACAAACATCACTACCATAGGATCCAACTATTGTAGAAACACCTAGAAGATTGCTACAAATTTTTGGAAATAGACTGGTTATCTCTAGAAGTAAATCTTTTAGAGAAAAATATAGGTTCCCAGATAACAAGGAAAAAATTACTAAAGGAAAAGAAATAGTTCAACAGTAGATAAAACTTACTTTATCTGAGTGTCCTTGCTATTTAAAAATGATGCTTATAAATTCAAAAGGAGATATTTTTACAATAAAAGCTATTTTTTATTCTAGAGCATCTTTTTTTGTATTAAAAGTAAATACATATCTAAGATAGATTTTGATAAAAAAAATCAAAATCAACACATTCGCTGGGTGTTCTTCAGTAACAAGTTTGGCCTTAGGGATACACCTTTATCTATTCACTCAAACAAAAATGGTTTAGGGTTAAACAACCTTAATTATGGATTCATGATGAATTTTATAGTAAAATGATTATAGGGCAAGATATCATACTGAAGTATCTTCCTATGACATACAATACTAACAACATAATCCTTATCACTCGAAAAGGATTAGTAACTATACATTTAGGTGATAATGAATCTGTTAGTTAAAAAATTTACCCCAGAAACCGTGTTGCCAACTACATCATCTGATTCTTTTGGACTCCACTGCGGCCGCACGCCTCAAAATGCCAAGGAACTCCATATCTCAGTGCGTCCAAGCGAGCTCCGCCCCGAGAATGCTGATACCTGAACCTGCACATAAAGACTAGTGGGATATCAGTACACAACCGTACTGGTGAGTAAGCCCCTCGCCCACCCATACAAAACTAATACGTTATTTTAGTGAGTGCAACTTATTCTTTTGTAGTCTTTCTAATCTTGGCTTAGGATCAGTTCATGACATATGCTACAAAACTTGCTTCGTATTGCAACATCGAGACCATCTATAATACCCAAACTTGTGTAACAATATCGTGGTCGTGCCTCACAACAATGTGAATCATACTCTTTTTACTTGCCCTTCAAACGACTCAAACATAAACTCATTGTTTGCAAAAACAAAAGTTTTTCGAGAAAAATATATTACAAACTAAGAAAGAAAGTACAAGAGTACAATTTGATTCTCGGGAAGTGCAACTATAGGAATCCGATCAGAAGACAGTCACTTTATCCCATTGACGATGCGATGTTGAAGAAGAAAGCCTTGAACCTTGCTGCCGGAGAGACGAAGAATTAGCGAGAATTCTTGTCAAGAACCTATGATCAGCTGAAGGAATGATTCTGAACTCTACTTATAAAGTTTTGGGATAACCGTTAAGTAGTTATCCTGATTGGCGCATGGTGCTGATTGGTGCACCATCACCCATATGCGCGAATGGTTGGCTTAACTGCATGTGACGCATGGCACTCTGTGAGAGAGATGCGCTTGATCGTGGGCAGTGTTGCATGCACGTTCTTCGAGAATAGTGGTATGCGTGCCATGTTATCTGCTTCTGGATGATAGTTGATTGATTGGCGCATGCTATTGGTAGGCACCATTTCTGAAAAGCACTAGGCATTTTAAAAATGTGAAATATTGATTACTTTGTGCTACCTACACATGGCAAAAAGTAAATGACAAAGATCATGATGACTCTAACATATCCTTCTCGAGCGTTGTGCGCTCGGGATTCGAAGAGATTTTTTTTGACTGACGTGTTGTCAGTCATAATGACAGATGTTTGGTTTCTCAAGGAAGCTTGCCACGTGGCCGCCAGCGCCATGTAAGGCTCGGCGCCATTTGATGTGGCGCGCCATCCGACCATGTGTGCCATTTGATAAATGCAGTCTGGCGCTATCTGTTAATGGCACATTTACAATGTTTGATATATTTTAAGCTTCTACAAGACCCCCTTCAAAGTTTTCAAATTTCAAAAATTTCAAAATTTGAAAAACATTGAATAAAAAGCGTCCCTGCGCATTGGCGCACCCCAGAATCTTAAGCGACCTGTATTTCACGCACAATTTGCACAACTGTTATGTTTAGGTTTTGTCTATAAATAGCTAATGAAACGGAGAGAGAGTTCTTTTCTTTCTGTAACGCTCCAATCCCAAAATACTTGGGAATAGATACGTATCATGCCAGCTGTATACATATGAGTAGATATACAGCTCGTATGTAAAAATAAGCTGTAAATATAGAAAACCAAGACACTAAATCTCATCCACGAAGATAAATAATGATATAAAAGCAAATTTGAGTTTGTCATGTACACAATAGTTGGGCGGAGACAAATCCACTACCAACTAAATTAAATATGGAATAAATATAAAAGGAAAAATTGAGCAAGCGAGAGCAAGTGACGAGTCCAAGAGCAATCATCACGAAGGAAGAAATGTCCTTAGCTAGAGCACCTGCAAGAAACCATGAAACACACATCTGGAGAGATCACCAGATCCTCAGAGGGAAGTAACAAGACACATAATATCTTGCCAATAAACTGAATAATAAAGCTCAACAGAAAAGTATGCATGAGTAAAGGTTCCTAACCAGTCTATGTGATATGCACTTTGAGGACAACGTTCTACGTAGGGGCTGTAGGCTCAGCAGAATAAATAAAGAGTGGCAGTAAGTAGCGCTCATCCGAGTCACTATCGGCCCTGGGCAGAAGGTAGTGCTCATAAGAGTCACCCTCGGCCCAAAATGTGTGTAAAAATAAATGTAGCCCCTACGCTAATAGTTGTCCCTCCCCCCAATGATACTGCACATGTGTCGACTCCATGCCACTGTTTAATCCTTAATAACTGTCAAGTCTTCTACACAATCTATTGGCAGTTATATCCTAACACACGACCTGTACGCATCAATGATCAGTCAGCACGCAAGTCCGCATATATATGTGACTCACAACTCACACACAATCCGTGGCACATCGTGACAGTTTATGAGATGCACTAAACATACGGTGGTCCCTTAACTCTAAGCCAATTACATAAAGTATAATAATTTACATATATATATAGTTTTGAAAGAACAACGCAAAAAAAATCATGCATGATATTGAGCAAAAAATTTAAACAATAAAGGTAAGGTGTCTTGCCTGATGTCCGAGTGAGGTAAGATGATGTCCTGACGACGAATCAATAGCAGCGCACAAAGAGAAAGGTGTAAGAACAACTTCGGATGCTGAAAATAGTCTATTATCTAATTATAAATAATACTGTACCTATTATATTTATTTAATAAATTCTAAAGTTAGGATATGATATAGGTTTTTATATTAGCTCTCCGAAAAACTAAACGGATCGCATTTTCGTTTCCGCAATCTCCCGAAATCGCAAAAATACTGAAACCCGTTTATTTTTGGGACACTAGATACTCAAACAATTTTGTAGAAATCTACATAATGAATTTTGTCTATTAAAATATGTTTTGGAAAGCTTACCTCGATACGCTTCTTTTAAAAAAAACTGGAGGCAAAACGGAGTTCGGAGCTAAGAGATATCATTGTTGCAAGTTGCTCTAGCTACTAAAAAGCGGGGTTGAATTCTAATGACGAGTTTTAGAGTTTCTATTGGACTAAAAATAATTTCGAATTATGGCTGATAGAAGGAGGATGTATTGGATTTATATAGGTATTTATTTTAGATTTATCTCCTAAATTAGATAGGATTTGATTTAAATAAATTGGGGTTTGCTTTGTTAGGATAGGATATAGATAGGGATGCTTTCCTATTAGACTTAGGATTATGATTAACTTAAAATATAGTTCATATTTTATCTAAATTATCTATACCATTATTTAAAATTTCTATTGATAATAAATAGAGTTAATATCTATTTAAACAATCTTTATCTAATCTCATTTATACAAGCTGAAATATTTAATACTAACTTGACATTTATTCTATATTATGTAAATAGTGTACAATATAAGTAACATGTAAAAAGTAATAAAAGTTATAAAATAAATCCTAAAAGTTTGAGAATTTTTTTTTATATATAATATAGTTTAGATCCTTAATATACTAGAAAAATAGCTTTATATATTTTTATACTAAATTCACTAATGAGCACTATACTAAATATATGTAAAATAATATAAATTATATAATAAGTCAATAAATAATTATTTAAAAATCCAAAAATTCCACAAATATCTATTTTGAAAAATCAGGAGATTTACAAAATTCTTATTTAGATAAGGACTAAGAAGAGTTTTAATTCCCCTTAGATTTTTTACTATTTAATTTAAATTATTTTAAAAGTAACTCAATCAAATATAATTCCATGTAGATAGATTCTACCTCTAATTTAAACTGTATTTAAATAACTTAATAATTTATTTTTCAACTTAAATCACCATAATTAATTACATATTAAATCAACCCATATTTAATATACCTTTTTCGAAGTAATGTATGATAATAATTAATTTCAAAAATACAAATATATATACACTCGCATGCAAAATAATACTTACATAAGACACAGTTTTTCTAAATTACTAGTTATACAGTACCCTAAAATAAAATGACCTTTTTTTAAAATAAAAATAAAGTTTGACAATCCTCGGCACAATGCATTTACAACTTCAAGCAATATAAAATATTTATCGTCTATTATTTTGAAATATTTTCTACATCTATATAATTAAAACATTTTATAAAAATATGTACTTCACACTTATTCGCACTTAACGAGAAATTTACGAAACATAAACTCGTACGCGACGTACAAATACGAAGTACAAAAATCAATATCATATTTATAAAAAAAATTATAGTAGAAATTTAGGGGTTTTACATCCTACCCAACTTACAAGAATTTTGTCCTCAAAATTTAGGAATAGCTAGGGTAGGGGAGATAGAAAGAGGTCATCAATACCGAAATACGATTAAATTTTGGATGAGGCGAAGAAACGACGTTTGACACAAATATGCATTGGAAGATCGTGATTTTGATATCTGCGAAATTACATCATAGTTATAGAATTGAAGAAGGGTCGCTAGTTCAGGTAATAAAATTATGATAACACGAATTAGAGAATAGAAAGGAATTGAGTAGGTCAAAGAGAATAATTTAGACATTTATGAGAGATGGTTTCTTGAGTGAATATTAGTCGTCTAGGTTTAAGGTGTGGTTAAGAATATGATTTAAATCATTTTTAAGTTTCAAGAACGATTAGAAGGTTGCGATAATGAATCTAGGGTAGAGAAAAAAAAGGTAACTCAAGACGGGGATATAGTCACATTTGTTGGTCAGTAGTTAACTATCTTGGCAATAGAGGGTGGGCAACTAAGGGGATATCAAGTACGAGTGTTTGTCTTTCTAATATAGACGAAAGACGAAAATAATAAAGAGTTCGAAGAAGATATTATCGAATACGAATAAGTGGTTCAAAGACGATTGAAAATTTTCAAAATGAATTGCCAAGGCAGTCGCGGATAAAATTCTAGATGGCAAGTTTGACTATATCTCCATCCACATCGAACAATATATGAAAAGCGAACCAAAGTGCACTAGGTTGATCAGACCATCATGTACCGGTTCTGATTAGACAATGTATTAGTGGGCGTCCCCAATAAGACGTATGTCATGGACAAGCCCGATAAAAGAATAAGCTTGCAAAACTAAGGCTAAATTAGCATCATAAGATAGTCAAAATATAAGTAAGGATACTAATGAAGGAATAGTCGAAGATCCATTAAAATCTAAGTCTTGCCCGAAGTTTGGGCTTATGCAGTCGTCCTAGTGTTTTCTTATCTATGGCTTGGCTGACTAGATAAGTTAGGGTCCTCTGAATTCTATAGTCTAAGTAAACTTATCAATATGGGTCACAAGGACAAAGGTTTGTTAGATTATGAGGTATTCTATCCAACTTACAAGAGTTAAACTAGTAGTGTGATCAGACAATAGCTCAAGCAATCAAGATAAAGCACAAAGTTAAGCATTTAAGAATTAAGTAGAACAAAATCACATATCGGATCGAAAGAATTGAGTCGAGGTTGAGTCCATATCCTTGGTCGAAAAATATATCGGTATCATAGTAAAGGTTATAGTATAGTCTTTATGACCTGTAAGACATATAATAAAAATAGAGTACCAAGGAACATGTTTGAGTGGGATATGATATACCTACATGAAGGTGAGCTCATCTAGATCTTACATATGAAATTTGTTGGAAGGAAAAGTCTAGTATTGTGCTCCAAATATCTAAGTCATGGTAAGGGACATCAAAAGGTCAAAAAATAGAAATTGGGAGTTCACTAAGGTGACAACTCATACGAAAATAAAATAGATCACATTGAAGCATGAAATAAAATTAATTAAGGTCTCCCGTAAAAATAATTTAGGGATACAGTTCTAGAGAGAAGATAGTCCATTAGATGAATACAGTCAATGAACAATCATATCATCTTCCCAATTCTAAACGATTGGAAGGCACCATAAAAGATCTAGATTTGAGGGGAGGTCGAGTGTGTCAAGATAGAGATACAGTCATGTAATTTGGTAGATGACTAAAGTATATACTACTTCCACGGTCATGAGGGATATGGCAGTTAGCATGGAATACTCCTAACTCATTAGAGTTATCTTAGTGGCCTACAAATAAAAAATTTTAACTGGAGTTTCCTCCAAAAGTTTCTCAATAAAATTTAAAAAAAATTAAATCACCAAAATTGTATTTACTCTAAGCTGTTCAATTAAACCATGACTAACAATTTAATTTCCTTTAATAATCTCAAAGTAAACTTTTACCATGTCACTACTAACTTTTCCAAAACTTAGCATTTAAATCCAACTATTGAAATCAAGAGTTCATAATTCACGAATCCATAAAAATTTCATAATCAATCAAAATTTAAAAACCCAAAAAATTTCAACGAACTCTAGAAAAACTCTTATCATATTAAAAAGCAATCTCAAAATTGAAGTTCAATATTTTAATGCACTTATCAACCATAATCCGCAACATGATTTAAAAACGTTCGATTTTTTTCAATAAACCATACATATTTTCTAAAACCTTCATAAATAAAACTCGTTTCCCCTTTTATTTACCAATTCATTGACAATCCTAATCAAAACTTTTTAACTCAAAATCTAAATAGATTTGTAAATCATAAATCATATGACATAAATTAAAATTTGAAAATCTTCCTCAAAAATTATTTTTATATCTTCCAAAATATTTTAAACCAAAATTTAAAATCACTGCTTCCACTTAAGATTTGAAATTTAAGAAAAATACTAATCGCAAGTTGTACGAGAATAATTTCTACGGCTACATTTAAAATCTAAGATCATTTTTAAACCAAATTTATAATTGTTCAAAGGCGTATAACTATAACTCAATAAATCATAAATATCACAACTTGAAAATGAAATCAGTTTTATATTTGCTCAAAGACGTATAGCTATAATCTAATAGATCATAAATATCAAAATTCGAAAATCAAAACAATTTCTTAAATCAATTGTGCATAGATTTCAATATTTTCCCGCAGTATAATAAAATCCTATAAATCCTCTGGTGATTACTACTTGAAAATCTCAAAAATAAAACATTCTTTATCTCTCGAAGCTGGTAATATTGCTACCACCAAACTTAGAATTTACTATTTAAAATCATACTTTTTAGAAAAATGCATTTATAACTTGGTTAACGTCTAATTGCCAATGTAATCCTTCTAGCCATAGGGTTGAGCAATAAGTATATAGTAGTGTAATCATCTTTCTAACCATGTTTAAGCACGAGATGATAGGGTGTTGGTAGAAAGAGTTCAAACAAGATGCAAAAATTCAAGGGAGGCCACGGGAGTCGGAATATAGAAATCAAGGAAGGTCGAGGAAGGTGATCAAGTATGTGGATGAGATTCCTAGATTTTAATCCTATATTGCAGGCCCGTTCGGTACAGTCATGCAACCGAAACGGTAAACTTGACCTGCACGGGCCACCACAAAAACATGTAATGCCCCAGTCCCAAAATACTTGGAACTAGATATGTATCATGCCAGCTGTATACATATGAGTAGATATACATCTCGTATGTATACATAAGCTGTAAATGTAGAAAACCAAGACACTAAATCTCATCTACGAAGATAAATAATGATATAAAAGCAACTTTGAGTTTGTCATGTACACAATAGTTGGGTGGAGACAAATCCACTACCAACTAAATTAAATATGGAAAAAATATAAAAGAAAAAAATTGAGCAAGCGAGAGCAAGTGACGAGTCCAAGAGCAATCATCACGAAGGAAGGAATGTCCTTAGCTAGAGTACCTGCAAGAAACCATAAAACACACACCTGGAGAGATCACCAGGTCCTCAGAGGGACGTAACAAGACACATAATATCATGCCAATAAACTAAATAATAAAGCTCAACAGAAAAGTATGCATGAGTAAAGGTTCCTAACCATTCTTTGTGATATGCACTTTGAGGACAACGTTCTACGCAGGGGCTGTAGGCTCAGCAGAATAAATAAAGAGTGGCAGTAAGTAGCGCTCATCCGAGTTACTATCGGCCCTGGGCAGAAGGTAGTGCTCATAAGAGTCACCCTCGGCCCAAAATGTGTGTAAAAATAAATGTAGCCCCTACGCTAATAGTTTTCCCCTCCCCCCAATGATACTGCACATGTGTCGACTCCACGACACTATTTAATCCTTAATAACTGTCAAGTCTTCTACACAATCTATTGGCAGTTATATCCTAACGCACGGCCTGTACGCACCAATGATCAGTCAGCACGCAAGTCCACATCTATATGCGACTCACAACTCACACCCAATCCGTGGCACATCGTGACAGTTTATGAGATGCACTAAACATACGGTGGTCCCTTAACTCTAAGCCAATTGAATAAAGTATAATAATTTACATCTATATATTAGTTGTGAAAGAACAACGTAAAAAAAGCATGCATGATATTGAGCAGAAAATTTAAACAGTAAAGGTAAGGTGTCTTGCCTGATGTCCGAGTGAGGTAAGATGATGTCCTGGCGATGAATCAACAGCAGCGCACAAAGAGAAAGGTGTAGGAACAACTTCGGATGCTGAAAATAGTCTATTATCTAATTATAAATAATACTGTACCTATTACATTTATTTAATAAATTCTAATGTTAGGATATGACATAGGTTTTTGTATTAGCTCTCCAAAAAACTAAACGGATCGCATTTTTGTTTCCGGAATCTCCCGAAATCGCTAAAATATTGAAACCCGTTTATTTTTGGGACACTAGATACTCAAACAATTTTGTAGAAATCTACAGAATAAATTTTGTCTATTAAAATATGTTTTTGGAAAGCTTACCTCGATACGCTTCTTTTTAAAAAACTGGTGGCAAAACGGAGTTCGGATCTAAGAGATATCGTTGTTGCAAGTCGCTCTTGCTACTAAAAAGCGGGTCTGAATTCTAATGACGAATTTTAGAGTTTCTATTGGACTAAAAATAATTTCGAATTATGGCTGATAGAAGGGGGATGTATTGGGTTTATATAGGTATTTATTTCAGATTTATCTCCTAAATTAGATAGGATTTGATTTAAATAAATTAAAGTTTGCTTTGTTAGGATAGGATATAGATAGGGATGCTTTCCTATTAGACTTAGGATTATGATTAACTTAAAATATAGTTCATATTTTATCTAAATTATCTATGCCATTATTTAAATTTTCTATAGATAATAAATAGAGATAATATCTATTTAAACAACCTTTATCTAATCTCATTTATACAAGCTGAAATATTTAATACTAACTTGACATTTATTCTATATTATGTAAATAGTGTACAATATAAGTAACATGTAAAACGTAATAAAAGTTATAAAATAAATCCTAAAAGTTTGAGAATTTTTTTTATATAATATAGTTTAGATCCTTAATATACTAGAAAAATAGCTTTATATATTTTTATACTAAATTCATTAATGAGCACTATACTAAATATATGTAAAATAATATAAATTATATAATAAGTCAATAAATAATTATTTAAAAATCTAGAAATTTCATAAATATTTATTTTGAAAAATCAGGGGATTTACAAAAGTCTTATTTAGATAAGGACTAAGAAGAGTTTTAATTCCCCTTAGATTTTCCACTATTTAATTTAAATTGATTTAAAAGTAACTCAATCAAATATAATCCCATGTAGATAGATTCTACCTCTAATTTAAACTGTATTTAAATAACTTAATAATTTATTTTTTTCAACATAAATTACCATAATTAATTACATATTAAATCAACCCATATTTAATATACCTTTTTCAAAGTAATATATGATAATAATTAATTTCAAAAATACAAATATATATACACTCGCATGCAAAATAATACTTACATAAGACACAGTTTTTCTAAATTACTAGTTATACTAGTACCCTAAAATAAAATGACCTTTTTTTTAAAATAAAAAATAAAGTTTGACAATCCTCGGCACAATGCATTTACAACTTCAAGCAATATAAAATATTTATCGTCTATTATTTTGAAATATTTTCTACATCTATACAATTAAAATATTTTATAAAAATATGTACTTCGCACTTATTCGCACTTAACGAAAAATTTACGAAACGTAAACTCGTACGCGACGTACAAATACGAAGTACAAAAATCAATACCATATTTATAAAAAAAATCGTAGTAGAAATTTAGGGGTTTTACACTTTCGTTATCTCCTTTCTCTCAAATTCTTTAAAGCTCTCTGATTCGATGGCACCCAAGAGAACCGCAGCCGAGATGGGGAAGAAGATGGCCCGAGCCATGTCGCGCATGCCGACGATAATGGTGCCGCAGTACGTGGCACCGTCGGCTAGAGGCGAGGAAGCCAACCCCACCCATGAAGGTGAGAAAATCGATCGGGAAAGACGAACAGTACGCTCGTGCCATTCGTGTGCGACGCAATCAAAACCATCGTCGACTGCCTCTTTCAGAGTGTTGGTCGGCGCTTACGTTATTTTCAAAATGTGCCACCTCTTTCTGGTGCAAGCCCTTGATGGAATCTCCTCGCATTCTCTAACTCTGTCGGGATTAATCCCGTACCGAATCTACTCAGGCGATTGAACTCTGAGTCATACTCATCAACTGTCATATTCCCTTGCTTCAGGTGTAGGAACTGGTCATACAGACCGTCTCGAACATGAATAGGAAAGAATCTCTCATAAAATGCATCATAGAACTGCTTCCAGGTGATCCCAGCACCTAATCATCTCTCTTTTGCCTTCCACCATGGGTGAGCATTATCTTCTAATAGTAGGTCCACTGCTGTCATCCAATCTGGAACTGGCAAATAGGATGCCTTTAGTAGCTTCTCTGTAGTAATAAGCTATTGTGATACCTCTAGTGGCTCCTCCGTTCCTCTGAAGGCCTTAGGGTTCATATATGTGAACTTCTTGATAGAGCCTTCATAAAGATGCAGAGCCGGTGCTAGTGCTGGTACCGGTGCCGGAGGTGGAGGTGGAGGTGGAGATGGAGGTGGAGGTCTAGCCAATGCTGCCATCATAGTCTATTTCATCAGCTCAGTCTGTCATCACTGAGCCTGCATCACGGCATACATAAACTGGGAAGTAGGGCTCCCATCAGTCGGTACTGGAGGCATCTGAGGTCCCGACTATGGTGAAAACTACTGAGGGAATGGTGGTGGTGGAGGCCGTGGTACATTTCCTCCCGGTGGCACGGTAGTGCTCTGCCCAGCCTGGCTGACTAGGGGTGCTGCGATCTCTGGGTGCACCGTCGTCGGAGTCGTAGTAGGATGCGACTGTCCTGGCTGGTATGGTGTCACCAGAGTCATCGGAGGATTCTGTCCCTCCGGGGTAGCCTCTTCACCAGATGTGAGAGCAAAGGCAGAAGTGCGTCCGCTTCTTAGATTCATACTGTTGGCACGAAGAAAGTAGGGTGATATTAGGAAAGGTTAGATATGAGGTAATTCAAGTAGTCAAAGAAAATTTGAAAAGCTTGGAGGTCAAAGGAGGTAGTAGTTCTGGATGAGATATTATTCCTATTCTTATATGCAGGCTTGTTAGGCACAGTCATGTAACCCAACAATATTTTCAGACCTGCATGGGCCACCACAAAAATATGTAATGTCCCAGTCCCAAAATACTTAGGACCGAGCATGTAGACATGCTAGCTGCACATATACGAAGAATACTCCAATATATGAAATCCTCGTATACGTACATAAGCTGTAAATAATAATAATCACTGGCCAGAATATAAATAAACTACATCTCATCACAGCTCAGCACAGAAGATATAATAATCCAAAATAAGTGAATCAAAGAGATAGCCGGGTGAACATACCTACTCCAAACAGCTATGTAAAATAGTCTCAAATGATCGGAGCCCAACCTCCGCAAAATAGAAATAAAAGAAAATAGAAGATGTCCACAAAATGTCTCAATGTATAAATAAATAAAAGTCAGTTGGAGATGCCACGTCATCGATGTAGGAAGAATCTAATGTCGTGCCGAACTCCTGCAGGAAATCGTCTAACCCTGGATAGATAACCAGGTCCTAAGACGGACGTAACAAGATACAAGAAAATACCAGGCCATATAAACTGTGATATGTAATAGAGAGTAAAAGGGGATGCATGCAATAGGGTTCCTAACCATACTACTGTGAATATGCAGTTGAGATACAATCCTTCGACGCATGAGCCCTGGCTGATAATAGGATGCGGTATAGTCCCCTCTCGTGCACCAGTGACCAAGCACATAATGTTCAAAAACGTCCGTGGCCAACTTGAGTGGATAATCATACTTGTATCTCCAGCGGAGCCTCCGGGTTACAAGGGAAAGTGTAATAGAAGCCCATACGTCAGGTATTGTTCTTCCCACCCAATGTCTAGTATCATCTTCTCCATGACTAATATAAACCTCTAGTAACTACCAAGTCTACTAGTATGCAATTCTATTGGCAGTTACTCCTATCCGTCGTACGCCTCGGACGTATCGGTGGCCAGCCGACTACGCGAGTACGTTTACTATATGTGTCTCACAACACGTAATAAAGTAAGTGTCAAGGCCGTATGAGATATACCAATACCTCATCATCAATGGGTGGTCACTAGGCTAAGTCAATGCAAGAGAAATGACAAAAATAAGTAAAAACGATCGATAGGGTCGCTTGCACCCAAGTGTGACTTGGACACAAAGTGATATAATATTAACAATAGATAAGTAATGCTGAATATAATAACTGAAAATAAGAATAAGTAAATCACAGAGTAAGATGGCAAGGTATCTTGCCTGGTAGTGCGGGGATGACAACTCCAAACAATCTATCACGTCAGCAATAAAAACTTAAAATCCACGAATGGATCCGGATGCTAAAACAAACATCAAGAATTTTTGATGTAAAATATATATCTAGGAAACGCCTGTCCAAAGTCTAATTCTGGAACAGGAGCAAAATCGTAATTTCGGGTCAAAATATTATCCGCCGTTGAACCCATTTTTGTACCAAAATGCGTACCAATAACTATGGTCTCTAAAGTCATCAAACTACATGTCTACGAGTCTGGTTTGTAGAGACAAACCCAACCATAAGTCCAAAGTTGGATTTCTGCAGGCCGTGTACAATTTCGTCCGTTGGATCGGGTCATGGGCCCGCCAATTAGGCGTTCCAGTAGACCTTCTCAGAATCGGACCAAACTTTGCACGCAGGACCAAAATTTCGATACGATCCTATTAGCGTAAGTTTCGTCTCGAACTGATGACTGTACACGAAGTTATGGCTAAATTTTTAAAAGGTCGATACGGGGGTATCTTAACGGATACATACTGATTTCGTCGCGCACACGCAACGAAATCGAGTTCCGTCAGTTCCAACATGTCGGCAACATCCATACATGCCTTTTGATGCATATAGTGCATGACCATGTCGCCCAGTTTGTCGAAACGCACGCCGTATCGAGAAATTTTCTAAAGTTTCTGCAGTTTTAAACATAGTTTTTTTAGATTTTCACAATCGAATAACTTTTTGTATACTCAATAAAATCACAATCTGTAAATTAGGTTTTACTTACGTTTAGGTTGCCTACAATAGTCTCCAATCTTTTATCGAAATTATTCAGAGGTTTGGTTGGGATTTCCCTTCCAAGTTAGGGTTTTGGACTACCCGAACTTTTCTGCTTCGGCAGTTTTTCGCTCGACTTCGTGACGAACTTTTGAGCGATTCGTTGGGCATCTACGAATCCTAATTGTTGCGATCTCTAGCGGTTATGTTGTATTTCTAAGGAACTTTAGGAAATTAATAACGATCGAGAAACTATGGAAATATTAGATCGGGAAGGAGGGTACCTGGATTCGTTCGAAACAGCGTAGGCTCTGTTTCTTCTCGGTTCTGGCATTCACGACAGCGCTTCGGCCAGCTGCGGCAGCGTGTAGTCGAATGGACTTGGGCGTGGGGGTGTCAGCATCGCTATGAAATTGAGGGTTGGGGTCGGAGATGAGTTTCGATGGTTAATTTCGGATAAGCACCCCCCTCGGCTGCGTGCACTATATATCCTGTTTTCTAATCCAATTATTGGTCGAACTCTAATTTGTTTCTCCATGGGATCCTCTAGGGATAGGGAGGGTTATTAGGGGGAAAGATTGGCTGAAATCTTGATTCAAGATTTGATTTAATCAAATCTTCTCGAAAGGGTTTGTTCGCGGGAAGGAAGGGAAAAATGGGTCGGCTATTTGAACTCACTGTTCCAAGAACATTAGGTTTCAAGAGTAGTTTTTTTTTCTTTACTTTATATTATATATATATATATATATATATATATATATATATATATATATATATATAATATATATATATAAGAAGATAAATACATACGTATATCTATATATGCACATAACACCTAAAAAAATTATAAACTAATTCCTAAAAATCTAAAACTCACTAATTACTCATAAAGTATATTTCAGTAAAACATTGCAAGCAGTATATCATGATTAATATTTTACTCACTAGTTTATATATAGGAAAAATCACATAATTATTTACTAACTATTCACTAGATAGGAAATTACCATAAATACTAAATAAAATAAATATATAAAAAGATTATAAAATTAGGGGGGTTTACATCCTATCCAACTTAAAGAAATTTTGGCCTCAAAATTAAACTAAGGTAGGGGGGTCGAATGCTATGCAATGCAAGGAACTATTAAGGCACTAAAATGTGCAAGACATACCTTGGTTTTCGAACAAATGCGGGTAACGGTTTTGGATGTCGTCCTCGTGCTACCAAGTAGACTCTCCCGGCGAGTAGTGCTTCCATGCCACGCGAACCAACGGTATAGATTGATTCTGTAACACCTTCACTCGACGATCAAGGATGCCTACTGGTTGCTCTTGGTACGACAAGCTCGGTTCAACCATGATCTCGGAGTGATCGAGCACATGACTACTATCTGCCACGTATCGCCTCAGCTGCGATACATGAAACACGTCATGCACTCCCTCTAATGACGGTGGCAATGCCAATCTGTAGGCAACCTCTCCAACACGTTCCAAATTATCAAAAGGGCCGATGTATCTTGGACTCAACTTTCCACATCCTCCGAATCGAATCGTGCCACTAGTGGAGAATATCTTTAAGAAAAACATGGTCGCCTTCCTTGAACTCCAAAGGTCGACGATAATTATCTGTCCACTGCTTTTGTCGATCTTGCGCTGCTCGCAGGTGATCTTGGATCTTTTTCACCTTCTCCACTGTCTCAAAACTAACTAGGGACCCAATATATATTGCTTTCCTATGTCGCTCCAACAAACAGAAGATCGACACTTCCTTCCATACAATGCTTCAAACAGAGCCATCTGAATGCTCGCTTGATAGCTATTATTGTAGAAAAACTCCACAAGATGAAGGTGGTCTTCCCATGATCCGCCAAAGTCAAGCATACACGCTCTCAATATATCCTCTAGCGTCTGAATCGTACGCTCTGACTGGTCGTCTGTCTGTGGATGGTATGTCTTGCTAAACTTCAAATGCGTACCCAAACTGTCTTGTATACTTCTCCAAAAGTGTGAGGTGAACCTCGAGTCACGGTCTGACACGATGCTAACTGGTATACCGTGTAGCTTCACTATTTGCTTTATATACATATCCGCCAAAACTTCGGTGGACTGTTCCACTCTAAAAGATAAGAAATGGGCTGACTTGGTAACTGCATCTCGTCCACTAGGACTCCAAGGAAATTTTATGATGAAGTCCATCATAATATGCTCCCACTTTCACTCGAGAATGAGTAGCAGCTGCAATAAACCAGATGTCCTCTGGTGCTTCGCTTTACTTGTTGACACACCAAATACTTGGCCACGAAATGAGCTATCTCCCGCTTCATTCCATTCCACCAATAATACTGACGTAAGTTCCGGTACATCTTAGTTCCTCTGTGATGAATAGAGTAAGTCAAACTGTGTGCTTCTACCATCAACTCATGGCGTAGCTCTCCATTAGGAACATAAATACGATCACCACATCGCAATGTCCCATCGGGATGAATACTCAATCTCGTCTGCTCTTCTGCTTCAGTCCTCTCTCTAAGCCGTCAAAATCTAGCATCCGTGGACAATGCCGCCTTGATCCTCTCTACTAGCGACGATTGCACTTGGAGATTGGCTAGTACGCCATCCGCTCCAGGCAATACTACCTCAATATCAAGCTGCTGTAATTCTCTAATCAACTCTCTTTGTGTGGTCAAGAAATGAGCCATGGGCTTATGGCTTAATGCGTCTGCCACAACATTAGCCTTGCACGGGTGATAATGTAGCTCAATCTCGTAATCTTTCATCAACTCCAACCAACATCGTTGTCGCATATTCAACTCTTTTTGTGTAAAAATGTACTTGAGGCTCTTATGATCAGTGTAGAAATCTACCTTCTCACTGTACAAGTAGTGTCTCCATAGCTTCAAAGCAAAGATAATCGCTGCAAGCTCTAGATCGTGGGTTGGATAATTCTTCTCGTGCACCCTCAACTGTTTCGATGCATATGCTACTACATGACCATGACGCATCAATATGCATCTTAATTCCTTTCCGGATGCATCACTGTATATCATAAATCCTCCTGGGCCCGTTGGTAGTGTCAAGATAGGTGCAGTAGTCAAGCTCTTCTTTAACTCATCGAAAGCAGCTTGACATTCGTCTGTCCATACAAACTCCTGATCTTTGCATGTTAGCCGAGTCATAGGCCCCAATATTCGAGAGAAATCTTCTACGAACCTTCGGTAATAGCCCGCAAGTCCAAGAAAACTTCTCACCATGGAAGCTGATATGGGAGCGGGCCATGCCTTGACTGCTGTGATCTTCTTCGGATCTACCGATATGCCATCTCCAGTGATGATATGCCCAAGAAATAATACCTCCTTGAGAAAGAAATCACACTTGCTAAGCTTCAGGAAAAGTCTTTCATTTCTCAAAGTCCCCAAAATAATCCGTAGATGCTGCTTATGCTCCTCTTGACTCTTGGAGTAAATCAAGATATCATCTATGAAGATGACTACAAATTTGTCCAAGTACTGGTGAAAGATCTTGTTTATTAAGTTCATAAAAACTACGGGAGCATTGGTCAAACTGAAAGGCATGACTAAGAACTAGTAATGTCCATACCTCGATCGAAATGCCATCTTCAGAATATCTTCCTTTCGAACCTTCAGTTGGTGATAGCCCGATCGTAAGTCGATCTTGGAGAATACTTTTGCTCCATTCAGTTGATCGAATAGATCATCTATACGCGGCAAGGGGTATTTTTTCTTTACCGTCACTGCATTCAAGGCTCTGTAGTCGATGCACATGTACACTGTCCCATCTTTCTTAGGCACAAAAAGAATGGGTGCTCCCTATGGTGATGCACTGGCACGAATAAAGCCTTTATCCAATATGTCATCAATCTGTGTCTTCATCTCTACCAACTCCTTGGGTGCTAGTCGATATACTCGAGATGAAATAGGCTCGGCTCCTGGAATAAGCTCAATAGAAAACTCGATGTCTCGGTCAGGCGACAGTCCCGACAAATCCTCGAGGAATACATCTTCGAATTCAGAGATGACAGGGTACTGAGGGGTATCTTGTATCATCATGTGAGTCCCTAATGTGGGTGCATCAATACTCTCTCCTTCTTCCTTGGTGAACTCGAACTCTACAATATTCGGTGGTCTAAAGATAATACTGCCCCTATAGCAGTCTGTAAGGGCAAAATGTTGGCTTAACCAGTCCATTCCGAGAACCACATCGAACGTAGGCATAGAAAATACAAGGAGTCGTGCTTTCATCTCTCTACCACATATCACTACAAGACAAATTCTACAAATACCACTAACAGGTCCAACTCCTTATACAGTGAGGATTCTAATATTCTTAGATAAGGGTGTGATGGAAATGCTGTGTCTAGTGGCAAAACTAGTGGCTATGAACAAATGAGTAGCTCCAGTATCAAACAATGTAATGGCAGAAAATGTAGCAACTAAAACCATACCTGCTATGACCTCTGCCTCTGTCTCCATATCATCAACGATAAGCGAGAATGCCTGCCCATAATTCTGTCCTGGGCCCTGAGCTCTGGCCTTGTTGTACTGTACACCTTGAGGAGGCAATGGTGGACAAGGTGCTCCTGCTGCAGGCCATGGTACTGGAAGTGCTAGGGTCGTAGGCCTCAAGGACTGATGTGCATGTACTAGTGCCTGTTGCTCGGGGCAATCTCTGGCCATGTGCTGTCCTGATCCACATCTTACACATAATCCCAAGCGAAGTCAACAGTCATTCCTGATATGACATAGCTTTCTACAAAAGTTTCAAGTAGGCTTCTGGTAGGATATAGTCCTCTGCTGGTACTATCCTGTGGGCCTTCTGATAGGTCCACCCTGAGTAGCTCTAGTCGGTAAAACTGTTGGTGTATGGCGCCTCGATGCCTGTTGCTGCTCCTTGCGAAGAATCTTCTAAGCACGAGCTTCTTCCAAGACAGCTGAATGGGAGACGCAAAACTGTGTAGTCGTATTATACTTAAGCTCTGGTGCAAGCCCTTTGTAGAATCTTCTCGTCTTCTCTAACTCTGTCGGGATCAAGCCCATACCGAATCTACTCAGGCGATTGAACTCTGAGTTATACTCATCAACTGTCATGTTCCCTTGCTTCAGGTGAAGGAACTGGTCATACAGACCGTCTCGAACATGAATAGGGAAGAATCGCTCATAAAATGCATCAAAGAACTGCTTTCAGGTGATCCCAGTGCCTAATCGTCTCTCTTCTACCTTCCACCAGTGGTGAGCATTATCTTCTAATAGTAGGTCCACTACTGTCATCCAATCTCGAGCAGACAACTGGGATGCCTTCAGTAGCTTCTCTGTACTAATAGGCCATTGTGACACCTCTAGTGGCTTCTCCATTCCTCTAAAGGCCTTAGGGTTCATGTCTATGAAGTTCTTGATAGAGCTTTCATAAGGATGCAGAGCCGCTGATGGTGCTGGTACCGGTGCAGGAGGTGGAGGTGGAGGTCTAGCCAATGCTGCCATCATAGTCTGTCTCATCAGCTCAGTCTGCTGCTACAGAGCCTGCATCATGGCATCCATAAACTAGAAAGTAAGGCTCCCATCAGTCGTTGTTGGAGGCACCTCAGGTCCCGAATGTTGTGGAAACTGCTAAGGGAATGGTGGTGGTGGATGCAGTAGTATATTCCCTTCCGGTGGCACGGTTGTGGTCTGCCCAGCCTGGCTGACTAGGGGTGCTGTGATCTCTGGGTGCACCGTTGTTGGAGTCGTAGTAGGCTGCGATTGTCCTGGCTGGTATGGTATACTGGAGTCATCGGAGGATTCTGTCCCTCCGGGGTAGCCTCTTCACCAGATGTGAGAGCCAAGACAGAAGTGCGTCCGCTTCTTTGACACATAATTTTGGCACGAAGAAAGTAGGGTGATATTAAAAAAGGTTGGATATGAGGTAATTCAAGTAGTCAAAGGAAATTTGAAAAGCTTAGAGGTCAAAAGAGGTAGTAATTCTGGATGAGATATTATTCCTATTCCTATATGCAGGCTTGTTGGGCACAGTCATGTAACCCAATAATATTTTCAGACCTGCATGGGCTACCAAAACAACATGTAATGCCCCAGTCCCAAAATACTTAAGACTGAGCACGTAGAAATGCCAGCTGCACATATACGAAGAATACTCCAATATATGAAATCCTCGTATACGTACATAAGCTGTAAATAATAATAATCACCGGCCAGAATATAAATAAACTACATCTCATCACAGCTCAGCACAGAAGATATAAGAATCCAAAATAAGTGAATCAAAGAGATAGCCAGGTGGACATACCCACTCCAAACAGCTATGTAAAATAGTCTCAAATGATCGGAGTCCAACCTCTGCAAAATGAAAAATAAATAGAAGATGTCCACTAAATGTCTCAATATATAAATAAACTAAATGCTGGAGATGCCTCGTCATCGATGTTGGAAGAATCTAATGTCGTACCGTACTCCTGCGGGAAATCGTCTAACCATGGAGAGATAAGCAGGTCCTCAGAGGGACATAAAAAGGTACAAGAAAACACCATGCCATATAAACTGTGATATATAATTGAGAGTAAAAGGGGATGCATGCAATAGGGTTCCTAACCATACTACTGCGAATATGCAGTTGAGATACAATCCTTCGACGCATGAGCCCTGGCTGATAATAGGATCCGGTATAGTCCCCTCTCGGGTACCAGCGACCAAGCGCATAACGTTCAAGAATGTTAGAGGCCAACCTGAGTGGATAATCATACCCGTATCTCCAGCGGAGCCTTCGGGTTACAAGAAAATATGTAATAGAAGCCCATACGTCAGGTATCATTCTCCCCATCTAATATCTAGTATCATCATATCCATGACTAATATGAACCTCTAGTAACTGCCAACTCTACTAGTATGCAATTCTATCGGTAGTTACTCCTATCCGTCGCACATCTCAGACGTATCAGTGGCCAGCTGAGTATGCGAGTACGTATCCTACATGTGACTCACAACACATGATAAAGAAAGTGTCAAGGCCGTATGAGATATACCAATACCTCATCATCAATGGGTTGTCACTAGGCTAAGTCAATACAAGAGAAATGACAAAAATAAGTAAAAACGATCGATAGGGTTGCTTGCACCCAAGTGTGACTTGGACGCACAGTGATATAATACTAACTACAGATAAGTAATGTTGAATATAACAACTGAAAATAATAATAGGTAAATCACAGAGTAAGATGGCAAGGTATCTTGTCTGGTAGTACGGGGATGGCAACTCCACACAATCAATCACGTCAGCAATGGAAACTCAAAATCTACGAACGGCTCCGGATGCTGAAACAAACATCAAGAATGTTCTTGGTGTAAAAGATATATCTAGAAAACGCCCGTCCAAAGGTATAATTCTGGAACAGGGGCAAAATTGTAATTTTGGGTCAAAATGATGTCCGTCGTTGGACCCATTTTTATATCGAAATGCGTACCAATATCTATGGTCTCTAAAGTCATCAAACTACATGTCGACAGATCCGATTTGAGGAGACGAATCCAACCGTATGTCCAAAATTAGATTCCGGTGGGCCGTGTACAATTTTGCCCGTTGGATCGGGTCGCGGGCCCGCTAATTAGGCGTTCTGGTCGACCTTCTCAGAATCGGACCAAACTTAGCACACAGGACCAAAATTTTGATACGGTCCTGTTGGCACAAGTTTTGTCTCGAATTGACAAATGTACACGAAGTTATGGCTAAGTTTGTAAAAGGTCGATACGGGGGTATCTTGATGGATACGCACTAATTTCGTCGCACACACGCAATAAAATTGAGTTCCGTCAGTTCCACACGTCGGCAACATCCATACGCGCCTTTTGATGTGTATAGTGTGCGACCACATCGCCCGGTTTGTCGGGGCGCACGCCGTATCGGGAAATTTTCTAAAGTTTTTACAGTTTCAAACATGGTTTTTTCTGGATTTTCACACTCGAATAACTTTCTGTATACTCAATGAAATCACAATCTGTAAATTAGGTTTTACTCGTGTTTAGGTTGTCTACAATCTAATTTTTTTTTGAAATTATTTAGAGGTTTGGTCGGGATTTCCCTTCCAAGTTAGGGTTTTGGACTACCCGAACTGTCCTGCTTCGGCAGTTTTTCGCTCGACTTCGTGATGAACTTTCGAGCGATTCGTTGGACATCTACGAATCCTAATTGCTGGGGTCTCTAGGTGGTTATGTTGTCTTTCTAAGGAACTATATGAAATTAAAAATGATCGAGAAATTATAGAAATATCAGATCGGGAAGGGGGGTACCTGGATTCGTTTGAAACAGAGTGGGCTCTGTTTTTTCTCGGTTCTGGCATTCGCGACAGTGCTCCGGCCAGCTGCGGCGGCATGCAGTCGATCGGCCTTAGGCGCGGGGGTCGACGTCACTCTGAAATTGAGGGTTTGGGTCAGAGATGAGTTTTGATGGTTAATTTCTGATAAGCACCCCCCTGCGGTTGTGTGCACTATATATCTTGTTTTCTAATCCAATTATGGGTCGAACTCTAATTTGTTTCTCCATGGGTCCTCTAGGGTTAGGGAGAGTTATTAGGGTTTGGATTGGGGAAAGATTGGATGAAATCTCAGTTCAAGATTTGATTTAATTAAATCTTCTCGAAAGGGTTTGTTCGTGGGAAGGAAGGGAAAAGGGGTCGGCTATTTGAACTCATTGTTCCCAGGAATAGTAGGTTTCAAGAATAGTTTTTTTTTGTTTCTTTACTATATATATATATATATATATTTATATATATATATATATATATATATATATATATATATATATATATATATATATATATATAGTTTTTTTTTCTTTACTATATATATATATATATATATATATATATATATATTATATATATATATATATATATATATATATATATATATATATATATACATAAGAAGATTAATATATACACTATATACACTATATATATACATATATATACACTATATATATATATATATATATATATATATATATATATATATTATATATATATATATTTAAAATATATATATATATATATATATTATATATATATTATATATATATATATATATATATATATATATATATATATATATATATATATATATATATATATATTTTAAAAAAAAAAAAAATATATATATATATATAGGCACATAACACCTAAATATATATATATATCTATATATATATATTTTATATATATAAATTATAATATATATATATATATATATATATATATATATATATATATATATATATATATATATATATATATATATAGGCACATAACACCTAAAAAAATTATAAACAAATTCCTAAAAAATCTAAAACTTACTAAATACCCATAAAGTATATTTCAGTAAAAATTTGCAAGCAATATCATGAGTATACTTACTAGTTTATATATAGGAAAAATCATATAATTATTTACTAACTATTCACTAGATAGGAAAATACCATAAATACTAAATAAAATAAATATATAAAAAGATTATAAAAGTAGGGGGTTTTATATACCGATTGACAATTCGGCTGTGATGATATCAGTCAGAATACCCATCTTTGCAAACACATATGTTGCGTCTAAAGGAGAGTATCCTAACACATCTATGAGGCTAACGGGCTTGATGCACCCGGAGATCATACGCTGGAACAGACTCTCTGTATGGGTTCTAAATATTTCTGTGAGAAGCTAACCTCATGGAAGCTCTATGAAGCCGTTTTGGTTACTTCTTGCAGCTCCAAAATAACCTTAACCTATTCTTGGCCTTGGCGGAAAGGTACAATAGTAGGACTGGCACCTTCGCCACCCCTCATGGGGAAATAGGCTTCGCTTTGCATGAGATGCAGTTTATCTCACATCTGCCAATAATGAAGAACCCCTATGAAGAGTACGTGCCGACAGAGGATGAACTGGAAGCTTTGGCCAAAGAGAATTCTCGAATGGTGGCAGTCTTTGATGATTTGAGGTGTCATTTCATGATCTGCATTCATCTATACCACTCCAAGCCTCCCGGGACGTGCTATACGTCTAAATGGTTGTTATACGTCTTCTTGGGTCATGCCAAGGAGAACAAAGTACAAGAACAACTTGAATGTGATCTTGGCCCTTTCGAGCCGCTTGATGCTCAAACTATTTTCCAGTTGATAGAGGAATTCGGCCGATTTGACGATAAGCTGGCTGAAGACTGGCATGGCTATGTCGTCGATACTCCTCTCGAGAGCTATATAAGACAGGGTAGCAAGACTATGTCCCCAGAGGCCACTCTAGTCGGCTTTCTTTCTTTATGGCTACGACGGTTTGTAATTCCGGGAGCCAGTGTCGTCGACCGAATTCATCGAGGCGTGCTATTTGCTGCCGTACGTCTGGTATTTGGACATCAGATGGACATACTATCCGCTATGATGAGTCGGCTGAATACGGGACTTCGAGATTTTATGAACATCATGATGGAGAATCCTAACTCTCGGAAGGATTTCTATCGCACCGAGATGTCATACACATATTTCTTCGGCTGGTTGTTACTACACCATCCTTCATTAATAAACCCTGCTTTTGGCATTGGGGGAGCGCTGGCAGCGAACTTCATTGGTAGATTCACAAAGTCCGAATGGAAGATGGAGTCCTTGTTAAATTGCAAAAAAGCATTAAATAAGGGCACAGACTGGAAATTTTTCTCCATTACTCCTCCACCTGGATATGAGGACTTTCCAGCTTCTCTCGTGGACTTAGAACTAGTTTGTTCCCGTCCAGCTCCCAAGGCCTTTACATGGTTGAAAATGATTAGGCCTTCTCATCTGGTGTACCAGTTTGAGAATAACTATTATTTAGAGCCATACTTACCAAACCGCTTTGCTCGTCAATTTGGCTATGACCAGATGCACTTCGGGAATTAGACGACTTGTCTTAAAGCCTTCGGTCATTTGATTGATGGCGCTCGGGGATGGAGATATTTCAGTGAAAGAGGCACTATGCCCTCTGCCACTTTGGAGAATGGTCCACGTATGCTGGGTTCATACGCGCATTTTTATAGTTCAACCAACACCTTCTTTGAAGGTTATTCAATAGAAGATAGCTTCGTTGGAGTGAAGAAAGCGCTTGATGGGGCTAAAGCCACCATTAATTTGATTGAGGCTGAAGAAGATATTCCCGTTAATGAACCTCTGGAGACCGTGGATGCAGGTTTCCATGATGAAGTTCAGGACCCATTGTGCATCTTTTGAAGAAGCAAAAAGAGAAGTCTCCCGTGAAGAAAGCGAGCAAAAAGCAAAAGATTGGGACCTCCTCTACCCAGTCAGCCCATGATGATCTTCTTTCTCCTGCCAAAGGGAAAGGGAAGAAGCAGAAAGAAACAACTGATATCGAGAAGCCAGCAGCCAGGACCAGACTTCAAACACAACAATTAGAAGCTGGGTAATCTCCTGGAGGGACTTCTTCTTTTAGGGGGATAACCCCTTCTCCTGTTCAGAAGGAGAATGGGGTTAAGGAAACAAGTAGAGAGTGGGTTACTCCTGGGTATCAACCTGCTGCTGCCGTTTCTCCACCGCTACTACTTAAACGAGCAGCAAGAAGGAAATTATTGGTATCAAGAGATTTAAGACGAAAACTACAGCTTCTACTGTTCCTCCTTCGCCCAAGCCAATCTCCTGGTCAGGAACCATCGCCACCATCTGTAATGCCCCAGTACCAAAATACAATGACTAAGTACGTAGACATGCCAGCTTTATATATACGAAGTATATGGAACCCTCTATGTATACATAAGCTATGAAATATAGAAAACCATCAAACTAATCTCATCCATAAATAAATATATCATAAAATTAACTTATAATTATCAGTTGCACAAAAATGTTGGGCGGAGACAAATCCACTACCAACTAAAGAGAGAGAAATACATAGCAACGATGGAAGAGTCGAGCGAAGCGAAAGACGATCCAAAAGCTAGCATCGTGAAGGTAGATTGTAAGCTATGGCCTTGGCTAGTGCACCTGCAAAAATCATAAAACACACATGGAGAAATCACTAGGTCCTCAGAGGGACGTAACAAGATACATGAAGAACATGCCATTATAACTGCAAATGTAAACACTATAAGATTACAACACAACTGGTTCCCTAACCGACTAAGTGATATGCACTTTGAGGACAACGTTCTACGCAGGGGCTGTAGGATCAGTAGAGTAAATAAAGAGTGGCACTAAGTAGCGCTCATCCGAATCACTATCGGCCTGGGGCAGAAAGTAGCACTCATAATATTCACTATCGGCCCACCAATGTGTGTAAAAGGAAATGTAGCCCCTACGCTAGTAGCTGTCCGCTCCCCCCAATGATATTATACCTGCATCGTATCTATGACACACCAACACGTGTCGCTTCAACAACACTACTTTACACCTAATAATGGTCAAGTCTTCTAACATGCATCTATTGACAGTTATTTATACGCATACACACGGGTGAGCCGCCAACACGCAAGTGACCTCTATAAGATACTCACACAAAACTCGTGATACAATCGTGACAAGTTATAATAAGATACACTAAGTTGACAGTAGCCCCTTAACTCTAAGTCCACATGCAAGAAAAAAAATAATAAATAGAAAATAGAGGTACAGCAAATATACAATAACTGAAAAATAAGATGCAACTAAATGTAAGCAGAAAATATGGCAAGGTATCATGCCTGAGATGTCGCCTGGTGTGGTGCGATCACTGCAACAAATATGGACTATAATAGCAGTTTTTCTATAGCGTTCAAGTGTCTCCGCTATAGAATGTTATCAACAATAGCGTTCTTTCTGTAGTGGTATAAAATATCTAAAACGTTTCCTGAATATTGTAGAATCTTTTTTCATTTTGCCACTTGAAATTTTGCTAAAAATTTGGAGCTGCATTTCAGCCCGCGCGATAAGGGATCTGTGAGTAGTCACTTCCACTACACCAAAATCCCTCTCATCATAATATTTTCTACCATTCTCTCTCTCTCTCTCTTACACACACACACACACACACTCTCACCCTCCCTTCAGAAACCCCAACCTCAATTTTTTTCCTTTTTCTTCTCCTAGTCCAGGTATGCCAACCAGGGAAAGGGCATCCTCCAGCCCCATAACTTCCTCAACGGCCTCGCCACTGTCTTCTCTGAGGACTACTACCATTACACCCTCTTCGACAATCCCTTCCTCGAATTCCTCTGCTCTGCTCAGGTTACCACAAAAGTCCTAACCTAATTCATTTTATTTTTGCTTATAGTTACTGATTTTGATTTTAGGTAGCCATCGTCGTCCGCCCACTTTTGTCGCCATCGTCGTCTGTCCCTGTCCTGGGATATGGGAGTTCGTCCGCTTCAATGTCTACGAGATGACTTTCGACCAGGTGACCATCTCCGAGTACGTCAAGTACCTTCTAGCAAGGCTTAATTTTAAGAAATAAAGAAGGATTTTTATTTTCTCTAGCTGATGTTTACTTAATTTTCTACGTTTTAAATGTAATGTTTTGTTGGCAAGTGATCCCGTGAATCATTCCCTCTACTTTCCCAGCAAAGCCTATACCCTTACTCTTGACATATTTGTGTATGAAACTTTTACTTTTGTTCGAGATTCTTTCTCAGAAAATATGCCTTAATATCATTCCTACTCATTGTAATCTAAAATTCCTTGAATACCATTATATTCTTCAATTTCCTAGTGCCACATTCACCAATGAACACACCCTATCTTTACAGTGGCAATATTAGACATTACAGTTATATAAAGTTTTTCATATGGAAGGATATTGATATGTATATACAACTTAAAGCCACAGACCTCTGAGTTGAACTGGAAAGAAGAACGAGGGGAAATACAGTTTGTTGTAAATTTATAAATTGGTGATTTGTAGTATATTGGTCAGTAGTTGAAAGTAGAATGCTGAAAAGATATAGTTCAATACAGTTTGATATGGATATCATATTCTTAATCTTTTCTTATCAATTTAAATTGCATCATGGACTTGATTTATCTGGTCTGCATACGGTTTGCATGATTCTACTCAAGGCTTATTGTAGTAGTCATTTATTTACTGTTTGGTGATTTGCTCACTTATTTGTGCTGCAAACTTGCTTTCTAGAGCTGTATTTTTTTTCTTGGGTTGCATTTTGTGTGTACAAAGCTGATATAGTGATATATTGATCATTTTCTTCCTGTTTTCATTGTAAAGGGTGAAGTATTATGCTTGCAGTTATTATATGCACTTTTACTCTCTATTTTCAAAGTTGAAGGAGCATGTTTGCGGTGCACTTTATGATTCAGTGTTCACCTGCCTCAGTTTTGTGCATGCCACAAATTTGAATCTAGAAGCGGGATAAGTGCACATCCAAATATTATCATTACTTGACGAATATAAGCAGTTTTGAGGCTAGCAATGACACATCTCTAAATAGGAATGTGAAGAAAATGGAGTCTCCTACCCCTCCGAGCTTGAATGGCACAAGACGTCGTCCAGTGACTCCTTTAAGGGCAAATAACATCACAGGTCTGTATTTTGTATCAAAGAACATATAATATTCAGATTTTCTCATTATTAGTATTGTTGAACTATTTGTGATTCTCTAATGTGGGCCACAGAAGAACTATTTAACAACCACAACACTTACATAGTATTGTTGAACTTCTTAATTTATCTAATAATAACCTAAGCATTTATAAATTCTACCAGCTCTTTATTTTTATATAAATTTTTGTCGGTTTGGCTCTAACTTTATCAGAAATTGATGCATTATGACTTTGAAGAGATGATTGATTCAGATGAAGAGCTAGACTTGTTCTCAATGGCCAATAACTCAATCTTCTATGGCATAACCATTATTTGAACAGACTGGTCCTTCGGAAAGAGTGCATATTTATCTTTTCTTTCAATGTTAGTATTTTGTCGGTGTACTAGTATATAGTGTCATGTTACTGCCATATTTTATAGATTATAGGGTCAATAGTTTTACTCATGGCAATATTTTGTATAATTCGAGAGGCTGCTCTTTGAAACTCAATAAGATTCATAATATTGAAGATTTCATGTTAAGCAAATCTTAACAGTTTTTGTGATTTTATTTCAAATTTAGATATAAGCTATACATATTACACTAAATTGCACATTGTTATTTTAAAGATAGCTCTGATACCATATCAATTTTGACATCATGGTTCTGATACATGCCAATTTCCATGGCACTGATACACTGTTATTTTAAGTACTTATATGAAGTTATGATACCCTTTTTTTCCCAGATAGCTCTCATGCCAAATCGATTTACTTATTATTGCTCTGATTTTTCATTCTCTTTTTTTACATAGTTTAAACTGTAACATATTAGAGAACTATAAGATTTGCAACTTAATATCTTTGCAATTTCTATGTTTTCTTTACTTGTTTCTTCTTTTTCTTGTTTGTCATTAAATTATGCCAATTTCTAGCATAGTATAAGTTATCACCAACATAGGTGGCCAGGAAAGGACCAATAGTTTTCTTTTTATTCAAAAGCAAAGGAGACGACACCAAAAACATCAGTCTTCTCAAAACATTTTCCCAAACTTTTGTAATTTGTAAGAATTTACTTGTCTTTTCAGTTTTTACAATTGACAAACGTGGTCACCTAGCATGACAAACAAACAACTAAATCTGGAACTATGCTTCTTAAGCACATGATATTGTTTTATCTATCACAGAGTTGATTCTAGTTGTGTGAATATTTGAAATCCTACAAAACCAGAACCTGGTGTAGTTTTCGTGGATGATCTCTTTTAATGCAGAGGATGCATGTGAGAAAGCAAGTTGCGGCTTCAACATAAAGATTTTAAAAAGGTATATATCCCTGGCAAATAGATAGAAGTCAAACTAATTGATCAGCAATGTGTACTCCTATTCCATGCATTCAGAAACATGTTGCTGAAAGTGATAAACCATGCATGTTACAAAAAGTATTATCTGATTCCATGAGAAGGCTAACTTATACTTTGGCATATGCGTGCAGGAATTTTTTTTTCGAGGTTTCTGTTCATTTTTAATCCATGCCAATGCTTATGAAGTTGTTTCACACAGTACACCTTTTCATGGTTAATATTAGAAAACAACAAAGATTATCTTTTTGTTACTTAAACAGTTTGGGTGGTTAAATTATGTTGAAACTGAAACAGGAATTCAATTTGGGTATTTTCCATGAGCCTATTTAATAGCCTTAAGTCATTATATATGCTCTTTAATGTGCATATGCTATCTGTAACTCAGAAGAAAGCCAAGACTGTTGTTACAACTATGTTAATAAGATGGCCTGCGATGTTATTGCTCCAAATCAAATAATTTATTGTTTGCTCCTTTATTGGGTCCATGTAAGTTCAAAACTATTTGGAATTGGCTTATGCTTTTGAGCTGGGCTATTTTTTGTTGCTCATCAACTGAAAGTTTGTCTACATGGGGATGTATTACATTGAGATGTTAATTCGTATGTCCGCTGAATTTGACTAGATTTGAAGTATATCCTTTGTGTGCTTTATTTAGCACTGTATTATCCATTATGTTATGCTGGAGAAAAAATATCTAATAACAATATTACTGGTACATACATAACTGATTTTTTTCTAGGAACACATTTTTATAATGCTTCTTTTGACATAGCAGGAAAGAAGTAGTGACACGTGAGCTGAATCAAGATCAGATGTGGATGATCTCGGTTCCCCTATTGCATCGAGGAATGTTGAGTAAACTCAACTTGCTCCGGTCCATAAAGAAGTGAGTTTGAATTGTTGGACTCCTAGTATAATGCAACTAAGCTATGCATTTCCTACATGTTATTTTTCATTAAGTTGTGAGTTTCACACCCTTTGTTGTTGTCATGTCAACTTTTGTTTGACCCTTATCCACTTATACCTTTGTTGTGAATTGCAATCCATTATATGATGCAAGATATTTGATTTACAAATGGGGGATAATAATAGCCACTGGTTAGTGTTTTCTTCTTAAGTATATGAAGTTACAGTAGTTTGTAGTTTATCACAAGGACCATGCTGTAGATCTATTTCTGTTTGAAGTTATTACCTATGTTTATATCCAGTTATTATTGTTTATATCCAGTTTTGTCATTTGTTTCACTTTCAAGCTAATAGTAACCTTTATCAAGGTAATTTTTGGTTAGCATAAGAAGAAACCTTAGAGTCTTGAGTATAAAATTTGTTTGTTAACAAGTAACAAGTTTAATCTACCTTCAATTGTTGATCAAGGGGTCTATGGGCCCTATGGTTTTTATGAGTTGATGCTTCCTTTGGCAATCCGCTTAACAAGAAGATGAGACTTCAAAAATTTCTTAAGAGAAGGGTTGGGGAGGATATGGGTTTCTTGCTCTAGGAGTTATGAGTATGCTATTATTTTTTTCGGATGTCTATCGGTTTACATTTTTTAGCTATTAAGCAAATCATTAATATTTTAATAATTCTAATTTGGGAGCTCAAGCGTGAGGGTTGAACTTGTTTTAAAGATGAATCTCACAATGTTTTTGGACGTGTGATGTGCATATTTTTTATATAATAATGCTAATGTGTTTTCTTCTCAATTTTGTGTAGGTTGCGTATAAATTTTTGATGGCTGTGGATATAAGCTAGAAGGACAGAGTCGATCGAGCCGCATTTTGGCCTACAAACATTTTGTATGGAAATGGAATGGTTTAGTTGAATTTTGGACTAGTGTTAGGTTACAAACATTTTGTAGTCTTGGATTCTCTTTATATGAAAATTTTATTTTGGACTACTATTTCGATCACTTTAGGCATTCAATAACCTTTTGTACATCTTGAATGTTTTAATGAAAAATGTATGAATTTATTTATTTTGGCAAACAATTTCTATATCTTGATTGATCGAAATAGAAATTGTGATAGAAATTGTTGAAATCAAAATTGCAATTCAGCATGAATTTTTATGATGCACAGATTAATTGTATGTAATATAAAACAGGTTATTCGGATATGAAATTTTATAGCATATTTATGGCACTCAAAATGCCATAAAAAATCGACAGCGTTCAGAAACGCTATAATAAATCAACAGCATTAAAGAACGCTATTCACCATCTACAACATTCATGAACGCTATTATTCATCAATAGCATTCAAGAACGCTGTAGACAATCCACAACATTCATGAACGCTAAAAACGATCTACAGCATTCACGAATGCTATAAACCATCCACAGCATTCATGAACGCTATAATCCATCTACAACATTCAAGAATGCTATAATGTTATAGCGTTTACATGTCTTGACATACTATAGCGTGGGCAATTATAGCGGACATAATACACTAGAGAAGACTTTCTATAGGGTTCTGCATATGCTATTGTAGGCAATATTTGTTGTAGTGGATGATCCAACAAGTTATGTTTTGTCCTATAGTCGAGATCAATATGGAAGGGTCCAATTCCGCGAGGTGATAGGAACGAATGATTAGTCAACATTAGTGATGATGACAAAAAGGAATTTGCATTATGAATATATAAAACAAATTTAGGGAAAATCTATAATACTTGAAAACTAGCCTTTTTACTAGTAAAAATAATTTTATGGGAAAATGTTTTTATATATACAAATTTAAATTTTAGATCTTATTAGTCAAAATACCTTTGAAAAAAAATTATAAGTTGTAAAATATGATTCTTGTGGAAACTCTATTTCACTATTTAAAATATATTTTAGATAAATATTTAAAAATATTACTAAGTCATTTATACCAAAAATAACTTGTCAAACATATATGTACATATAAATTGAGAAGAATATTTTAGTGTAAAAAAACTAACTAAAAATTATCTAGAAAATATTTGTACAATTTCTAAAATAATAATAATAATAATAATGTGAATATTAGCAAACAACAAAATAATACTAGTAATAAGATAATTTATATTAGTATCAGTAATACACTAATTTGTATCCTTGTGTGTACATATACTATCAGTTCCCATAAAAATAATAATAAAACCAAACAGTGAGACCAACCCACCATACAAAACAATCCCAAAAAAACAAACGACTAAATTTATACAAAAACAAACAACTGTAGCCTTCCTCTTTTTAAAAAAAAAACAAAGGAACAAAGAATAAGTATACTTATTGAGAGTCGAAAGGAAAATTTCTTTTGGAGAAGTGTTTGGGAGAGAGAGAGAGGAGTGAAGTCGGGACAATTTACAGCGGAGGCGACGCGAGGAGATCTCAGCGGCGTGCCGCTGGACGGCTGTGCTAGGCCCGCGGAGACGGAAGGAAGAAGCACGTCGATCTGAAGGCGGCCGACTGGGAGCACGTGGACGGAGGTCGAGCCGACGAGGGAGGTCGTGGCGTGGTTGAGGAGACCCCACGCGGCGGTGCTCGACAAGGCATGGCCGGACGCGACGGGTCGTAGTAAGAGCTGTGATAGCGTTCGAGCGGATCTGATGGGGGTCCGATGAGGGAAGGCGCCGCAGATCTTTGGGCGGTGGTGGCGTTGGTGGCGCAATGGTCAGGTGCTGCATCGAGACAGTGGGCGACGACTCCGCTGGTCGGAGGTGGATCCAGATATAAGGGTGTTGTCGATTTATTTGATTGGTTGATTCGGGGGACACGGCGGGTGGCCGGACACGGTTGGGGAGGTAGTTGTTGTCGATGATTGATTTGGCCGGGTTGGCAGCAGAATTACCACGGTGTTGGGCACGATGGGGTAGTACCGCGGAGGTGGTGGTCGGAGCTCTTAGGGAACACGGGTTCGGGAAAGAGGATGAGGTTGGCCGTGATGGTTTGTTTGGGTTGGTACTGGGTTTGCCGAAAGTGGCCGTGGTGCCAGGGTCACGACGATTGTAACACCCAGTTTTCTAAATGAGGATAATTTTGAAATTTTATAATTTTAATCTTTTATTAATGATATTTAAATCATGATATGATTTTTGGTGATTTTTAATCATTTAAAACTATTTTAAAATCATGACTTATGATTTTGATATGCAGCTAGTGAAACCGTAGAGACAGTCAGATCTAGAGCCTAACCCTGTGATTTGGAGTATTTATTTATCATTTTAGCCTAGGGGTAATTTGGTCAATTTGACTTATTAGAATAATTTGATTAATTATTGGATTGGTGATTATGATTTTTGACTTGAACAAGTTGAGACTTGTAGACTAGCCTAGAAGCTAACCCTAGTTATGGTGACCCTAGTCTAACTTAAGTTAACCTACTTTTAGTCATTAGAATTAGTTTTAAAGTAGGAAGGTTAAGTTTAAGTGAAATTGGTTCATGACTTATGGCTTAAGTTAATGACTTATGATTTACCAATTTCAAGACTTGCAATTAAGCCATAGGCCCGTGACATAAGCCCAAAACCCAAACTAACCCAACCATGGCAGCCACAATTAGGGTTTCCCCTTGCCTATAAGTATTCTCTTAGTATGTTCTTGCCTCTTTTGTTCTTGACCTAGTTTTGGAAGGAGAGGTATTTTTCCATTCCCCTAAAATCCTATTTTATTCATTTCAACTCCTTTTTAACCCTAATCTTTTGCATTAGGATCTAATTTATGTTTGTTTACTGATTCTGGAGGTTCACCTCAGTTTGTGTGCCATTTGGAGCTTGGGAGTTGCTAATTGGAATTATTCTATTTGAAGCTTTTCTTGAGCATTGACACTCAATAGGTAAACCATCTAAACTCATTGTTTTCCCTATTTTCTTTGCATATAGGGCTAGGTTTAAGGATTCCCTAGCTGTCCCCAAGATTTGGGCACAATTCGTGTCCATTTCGTGTCCGTATCGGACACGTATCACAATAGGTGCATAGGTGTTTGTAGAAATGCTTCTTAGGAATTTATTTTCGAATTTTGAAATTCTAATTACATAGATATGTAGATCTACATGTGTGTATTAATTTTTGTGAAGGTTGTTTGGTGTTTCGTGTCCGTTTGTGTCGAGTTTTTAGCCTTGGATATGCAGCACGAGCCCTAGGTTGTGTCCTGTATATCGGGGTCTAGAACTCGTGACACAGGACACGTCAGGACACAAGTTTTTGTAGAGAGCAGGGGGCAATGACTGTCACCATGCTTCCAAAATTTGGGAGCATGAGGTTGAGTACACACGGCACAATCGTGCCCGCACTGGTCGCGTGCTGTCGCGCGCAGGCGACTGAGCACGTGCATAGACACGCACACACTTGTGTTTGTGTCCACAATAGACACATCGAGGACACGTGTCAGGCTACCCCACATGTAGCCCTACCCTAGGCGACCACGTGGGTGTGTGCACATGACACGAAGTATCTTGTGTCGTATCCTACACTCGTGTGCATGCGTGCAAGACACTGTGTAACACTGGGTGTACCCCACGTGTTTGCAATGTGTTGGACATGCCTGTGTCATGATTTTTTGATTTTTGGACACGAAATGACTCCCAGGACACCTACACATATGCTACACTGTTTACCAAACTATTAAATTTGATTTAGATGTTTAATTCGTTTTGAATTAATGAATTTCCCAAAAAGGCTGATACGGACTGGTACACTGTGCTGAAGTTGATTTTTTCTGATTTTAATTTATCATTTTATTGATGTTAAATGTCTAGATAGGTTCACCTACATGTTTAATAAGTAATGTTCATGATCATTTGTGAATTGTGTGAACAACGGGCTTTGAATTTCGAAATTAGGTTGCCAACTTCTATGTTCTTGAACTGTCATTTCCAGGATTTTTGACTGTTTTCCTTAACTGTTATTATGTCGCAAACTGGAACACTAACACACATTCCTATCACTGTTTTCCTCACTTTACACTCACTATTTTCCCTCAAACACAGTTACACACACACATGACTATTCCTATCACTGATTTCCTAAGATACCTGTGCACTCAACACACACACAGTCACAAAATCTGAAACACACACTTTACTCTATTCCCTGTCATTTAGTTTAAAAATCCGAGACACAAACACATTCATGATTCACACACACATATACACACAATACCCTACCAATTCCTGTCACACACAATCTGTTACACTCACTCATACATGACTACACACACAAGCACTCATGTTCACACTCTCACACACACTTGACACAACCACACATGGCCCTCACACACTCACTCATACACATATGTCTACACCTTGACACACACCATCTTTAGTTCCTGTCACACACAGGAAATACATTACACACACACACTCACACACACACACACACACACACACACACACACACACACACATTTACCTTGATTTATGTATCCCCTTTATGTGTATGTATATAAATATATATATATATAGATAATATCTAACCTAGTGTAATGTGAATGTATAATGTGAGTGTGATATAGGTATAGTCTAATGTGATATGTGCATGTGATTTGGTAATGTGAATGGATATGGCATTTGCCTATATAGATAATGTGGTAGTGTAATGTCAATATTTAAATTGCCTACGTGTAATGTGAAATAGAGATTTTATTGGCCTATATAATAATGGGTATATAGATATATGGTATGGGTATTGGCCTATATGTGATATGGCTCATTGCCTATGTAGTTAGCCTATGGCATATGGTGTGGATACACTTGTGTATCACTAGGCTAGTATGACTTATATGGTATTTGATTAGTTGACCTAGATTGACTTGTTAAGCCTAGGTTTGACCAACCTAGACTAGTTTGATCAAGTTTAACCTTGTTGACCTAGATTGACTTGTTAAGCCTAGGTTTGACCAACCTAGACTAGTTTGATCAAGTTTAACCTTGTTGACCTAGTTTGACCTAACTAGACTAGAATTGACCTAGTTTGACTGTTAGGGTTGACTAGAGTTGACCAACGGTTGACTTTAGCCTAGATTGACCCTAAACATCATGTAGATGCATTGTAGCAGTCTATTTCATTATTTTAGACATGTAGTGACTTGTACTGTTTTATAGGAGACAGACACCACTCCTCGGACAGTATATTCTCTTCGGATATTCAGGATATCAGGCGAGTACATTCTCCGATCATTTCATATCTTGTTTAGGATTATATTTCCTGCTTTAGATTACTTTACTTGATGTTGACACGTTGATAACACGGATTGGTACTATATGGATCCCTTTATGAGATGTTATCCCCCTCGGAAGCATCAGATACTCTTGTCTTGTGTGTTTCACTTACATCATGTATCTCATGCTTCTATTATCATGAATCTTCATGTATCAGCTTGTGATTCCTGTACTCTCATGAATCACAGAGCCTTTACGAATTTTCATGAATCACTCTTGAATCACCCTTTATGGGCAATGTAGTATAGTCATGAATCTTAACATAACTTGACTGGATCCTTGTGTATTGATTGGGGATGGGAGAGTATAAATGAACATGTGAATAATTCCAAAGTAGAATAGTCATGAATCACCCTCCAGCTGTTCACATGTTTATCTTGTACTCTGAATTACTAGTCACTGATTAGTTCTCTATTATACTATAGATATTTACTTACAGTCTCTTTCTCTTTTATATATCATGTTATTCTTCAGTTCATGTATCTTACTCTCTAGCATGATTATATTTCCTATCATGTTATATTTTGTTGAGATGTATTGTGCTCGCTCCTGTCCTGACTGGACCTATTGAAAATTTTATAAAGAATGATGAGGCTCTGGTGTCTACCCATTATGGTGCAGCTTAGACAACACTTGTTGACTTGGACCCACTTGCAGTAGAGGATCTACCACCAGTGGTTTAGACTGCTAGCTTAGACTCTTACCTTGTCTTTTTCATTGATACATTATTGTATATGTACTGGGAGTTATTTTATCTGATGTTTATGGAGATGTCATCTTAGACACTTAGACTTATATCTGATTGTATCTCTGTGGATTCATTTCGTTCCATGTCTATCTATCTTTTTATCGTACTCTACCTTAGATGTGATTGAGACTGTATTGCTATGTCACCTCCATTCGAAATGTATATACTGTACGGGTACCTTATGTATTGTTAGATAATTGACCTAGGACAGCGTTCTACCGTCGACACTGCAGCGTAGGCTGGACGTACCCACGTCTCGTACCCTTACTCTATGGTACGGGTCGTGACACGTTTTAGTGGTGGCCCATGCAGGTCGAGTTTATGTAGTGGTATTCGAACTAGAGTATCACTACAGCCTGCAGTAGGATTAGGATATTTTGAGGGTACTCAATCACACTAGAAAAAACCCTTAATCAGATTACTTTATCTAAATTTGCTGCTTATTGTTTCCCTTGAATATAAATTGTCCTTCTTTGATTTTTTGCTTCATTCTCAGTAATTGTTTTTTATTTCGATCTGTCTTCATGATGGTTATGGAGACACGATCCCATCGCTCCGGTTCGGGGGATACTATCGAGAGGCTGGCCACCTCTCGTCCTGTTCAACAGGGCTTTGAGATCGCAGTTCCTGTTGTGCCGACTTAGGTTGGCATTTCTGCTACATTGGAGGTGTACCTCCGCCTGTACAGAGACCTTTTTCCCGTTATTTCCGATTTCTATCAGCAGCAGAGGTACATGCAGCAACAGCAACAGGCCAGAGGAAACCAGCGAGGGTGAGCCTTCACCAGGACAATCGAGGATGCACAGACCATTGGAGATTTTGCTGCAGGATTCTGATCTTTTCGATTCCATTTCCATAATTTCCTCTTATAACTATCTTGAATTTCGATTCCATCTGCTCCTTGTTGACTGATCAATTTGTTCTGTTGTTCTTGTGTTATATTTGTTTTTCTTCTGAGAAAATCATATGTGCTAGGTCACCTCAATCATGGGATCTAAAATCTTCGATAGTCGTGTTAGCTGGCATAGTGAGGACATATAGTCAGATTTTGGACGTATTTTTCGGATGTGGGAATTTAAGGTTTTCGCCGTCGCATGCGACAATACGAAAATTTTAAATACCATAAACCTAGAGGTATGTACCTTGGTCAAGGACTCTGTGATTATCGTCGCCTTGCTTACTAACATGACGAAGACTCTGAACAACATGATTTTGGACAGACACATATGATTATCGTACCCTTCTGTTGCTAAAAAAAATTGTATTCCATTATCAAATAACTTGGGAGTAGGGATATTTAGTTTTTAGAGCTTATTCATAGGTAGTTCCTTCATAGTATAATGATATGACGACTTGTAGGGTGTCTATACCCTAGAGATGGTAGTTAGCATTGATATTAGAATAATAACCCCTGTAGATGTTTCCCCCTGATATTTATAATACCAACCAGTTTACATATAGGATGTTAGTATGCCTTACAGTCTTGATGATTTATTATTATTTTTTCCTTACCCTTTCCAGAGAGGCACCCATGACTAGAGCCTGTCCTTGAGTATGTTCATTTCATTAGATGTAGTATGCTACCTACATTTCAACACTAAATATTTGAAATTGCCCTGCATATACCACTGACCTTGTCCCCGTGTAGCTACAGCATACAAATTAACCCCTCGAGCACTTAACCATCTGTCCCTTCAAATATATATCCTAATCTAAATATCTATTTAACTGATACACTTAGGTGTCATTCCCTCTTCATTACATTTAAATCCATTACCTTGTTCTACTCTGTCCCTTGTAGGTAAAGTACCAGTTCTACCTTAGCCAAATTCAGATCAACTTCTTTTAAATACAGTATGCATTTGATCCACTGCATTACATAGACCACTTTGTCTATTCATGTTCTGACCTGGACCTTGGTGGCACCAAATTCATATGCATTTGATGTCCAATCATTGATACCACCCTCATAGTGTAGAGTTCTTTCCACCATAATTTCTAAATCACTGTAACATTCATTTCCTGCTTTGTCCCAAGACCTTTTTCATAAATACCCTGACAACTGCCATTGTTCTGTTCTTCATTTTTGGTTTTGCTAATGCTTGGAAGTGAAGACCCCCTTAGTTCGGTCTTCCCTACTTGACCTGATCAGTCCAAGTAAAGTCTACATCACTTAGGATATCTACTTTAGTTCACTGTTCTGTAAATCTTTTGTATCATACTTGTTTGGGATATCTTGGCTCAGTCAAGAAGACCAAGTTTTGGTTGAGATACTAACTTTTTAGCTCACTGCATCTCTTTAGTTCACTGTACTACACCCATCTGCCCTGCATTAGGATACATACTTTATGTGTCAGAACCTCACATATCATGCATTCCTTTGGTTCAACCCTTCACATAGGAGTAGCATGAGTAATTGGCCCTGCATTTGATCTTCTAACCCTGTTCATTCCTGGTTCAGACCTTGCACATGTGTGATCATGGGTACACTTCGTTGCCCTACCTTCTTGAGTATTCTATCATATTTCTTACCTATAGGTAATCCTATATACACATGTGAGAAATGTGTATATATATGAGTTATGTGTGGTCCATGTTTCCTTGGGCTGCTGCCTTTGTGTCCATTATCCTTTGGTATTAGATATATCTTGTGTATATACATATATGTTATATATTTATATAAGTGCATTTATTAGTGGTGGATAAGGGTATATGTCATTATACTTGTATATGATAACCTTGGGATGTGCATATCTGATATTATATATGGGATTAGGTTGGGTTATAGTATGCTCTATATAGATATATATTTATGTGATATATGTATATGGATATATAGTTGAGTAATATATATATATATATATATATATATATATATATATATATATATATATATAATGATATGGGTTAATTGATATCTTAGAGTAGGTTGGTTATGACATTAAGTTAGCTTATAAAGTTTGACCTATATAATTGACCCAATAGTCTAATAATGACCAATGTTGACTTATTTACCTTGTTTGACTAGACAGTTGACCAAATCCTAGATTTTGACTTAGTTGACTAAGAGGGTTGACCCTTGGCTATGTTTGACCTAGAAGGAGTACTACCATCTTAATTTCGAGGACGAAATTTTTCTAAGGTGGGTAGACTTGTAACATCCAGTTTTCTAAATGAGGGTAATTTTAAAATTTTATAATTTTAATCTTTTATTAATGATATTTAAATCATAATATAATTTTTGGTAATTTTTAATCATTTAAAACTATTTTAAAATCATGACTTGTGATTTTGATGTGCAGCAAGTGAAAACATAGAGACAGTCTGATCTAGAGCCTAACCCTGTGATTTGGAGTATTTATTTATCATTTTAGCCTAGGAGTAATTTGGTCAATTTGACTTATTAGAATAATTTGATTAATTATTGGATTGGTGATTGTGATTTTTGACTTGAACAAGTTGAGACTTGTAGACTAGCCTAGAAGCTAATCCTAGTTATGGTGACCTTAATCTAACTTAAGTTAACCTACTTTTAGTCATTAGAATTAGTTTTAAAGTAGGAAGGTTAAGTTTAAGTGAAATTGGTTCATGACTTATGGCTTAAGTTAATGACTTATGATTTACCAATTTCAAGACTTGCAATTAAGCCATAGGCCCATGACTTAAGCCCAAAACACAATCTAACCCAACCATGGCAGCCACAATTAGGGTTTTTCCTTGCCTATAAGTATTCGCTTAGTGTGTTCTTGCCTCTTTTGTTCTTGACCTAGTTTTGGAAGGAGAGGTATTTTTCTATTCCCCTAAAATCCTATTTTATTCATTTCAACTCCTTTTTAACCCTAGTCTTTTGCATTAGGATCTAATTTATGTTTGTTTACTGATTATGGAGGTTCACCTCAGTTTGTGTGCCATTTGGAGCTTGGGAGTTACTAATTGGAATTATTCCATTTGAAGCTTTTCTTGAGCATTGACACTCAATAGGTAAACCATGTAAACTCATTGTTTTTCCTGTTTTCTTTGCATATAGGGCTAGGTTTAAGGATTCCCTAGCTGTCCCCAAGATTTGGGCATAATTCGTGTCCATTTCTTGTCTGTATCGGACACGTATCATAATAGGTGCATAGGTGTTTGTAGAAATGCTACTAAGGAATTTATTTTCAAATTTTAAAATTCTAATTACATAGATATGTAGATCTACATGTGTGTATTAATGTTTGTGAAGGTTGTTTGGTGTTTTGTGTCCGTTTGTGTCGAGTTTTTAGCCTTGGACACGCAGCACGAGCCCTAGGCTGTGTCCTGCATATCGGGGTCTAGAACTCGTGACACAGGGCACGTCAGGACACAAGTTTTTATGGAGAGCAGGGGGCAGTAACTATCACCATGCTCCCAAAATTTAGGAGCATGAGGTTGAGTACATGCGGTGCAATCGCGCTCGCACTGGCCGTGCGCTGTCGCGCACAGGCGACTGAGCACGTGCACAGACACGCACACACTTGTGTTCGTGTCCACAGTAGACACGTCGAGGACATGTGTTAGGCTACCCCATATATAACCCTACCCTAGGCGACCACGTGGGTGTGTGCACGTGACACGAAGTGTCTTGTGTCGTGTCCTACACTCGTGTGCATGCGTGCACGACACTGTGTAACACTGGGTGCACCCCACGTGTTTACAATGTGTTGGACACGCCTGTGTCATGATTTTTGGATTTTTGGACACGAAATGACTCCCAGGACACCTACACTTATGCTACACTGTTACCAAACTATTAAATTTGATTTAGATGTTTAATTGGTTTTGAATTCATGAATTTCACAAAAAGGCTGATACGGACTGATACACTGTGCTGAAGTTGATTTTTCCTAATTTTAATCTGTCATTTTGCTGATTTTTAATGATGTTAAGTGTCTAGATAGGTTCACCTACATGTTAATGAGTAATGTTCATGATCAGTTGTGAATTGTGTGAACAATGGGCTTTGAATTTCGAAATTAGGTTGCCAACTTCTATGTTCTTGAATTGTCATTCCCAGGATTTTTGACTGTTTTCCTTAACTGTTATTTTGTTGCAAACTGGAACACTAACACACATTCCTATAACTGTTTTTCTCACTTTAGACTCACTGTTTTCCCTCAAACACAGTTACACACACACACATGACTATTTCTATCACTGATTTCCTAAGACACCTGTGCACTCAACACACACACACAGTCAAAAAATCTGAAACACACACTTTACTCTATTCCCTGTCATTTAGTTTAAAAATCCGAGACACACACACACTCATGATTCACACACACATATACACACAACACCCTACCAATTCCTATCACACACAATCTGTTACACTCACTCACACATGACTACACACACAAGCACTCATGTTCACACTCTCACACACACTTGACACAACCACACATGGCCCTCACACACTCACTCATACACACATGTCTACACCTTGACACACACCCTCTTTAGTTCCTGTCACACACAAGAAATATATTACACACACACTCTTATACACACACACACACACACACACACACACACACACACACACACACACACACACACACACACACACATTTACCTTGATTTATGTATCCCCTTTATGTGTATGTATATAAATATATATATATATATATATAAATATATATATATATATATATATATATATATATATATATATATATATATATATATATAGATAATATCTAACCTAGTGTAATGTGAATGTATAATGTGAGTGTGATATAGGTATAGTCTAATGTGATATGTGCATGTGATTTGGTAATGTGAATGTATATGGCATTTGCCTATATAGATAATGTGGTAGTGTAATGTCAATATTTAAATTGCCTACGTGTAATGTGAAATAGAGATTTCATTGGCCTATATAATAATGGGTATATAGATATATGGTATGGGTATTGGCCTATATGTGATATGGCTCATTGCCTATGTAGTTAGCCTATGGCATATGGTGTGGATACACTTGTGTATCACTAGGCTAGTATGACTTATATGGTATTCGGTTAGTTGACCTAGATTGACTTGTTAAGCCTAGGTTTGACCAACCTAGACTAGTTTGATCAAGTTTAACCTTGTTGACCTAGATTGACTTGTTAAGCCTAGGTTTGACCAACCTAGACTAGTTTGATCAAGTTTAACCTTGTTGACCTAGTTTGACCTAACTAGACTAGAATTGACCTAGTTTGACTATTAGGTTGACTAGAGTTGACCAAAGGTTGACTTTAGCCTAGATTGACCCCAAACATCATGTAAATGCATTGTAGCAGTCTATTTCATTATTTTAGACATATAGTGACTTGTACTGTTTTATAGGAGACCGACACCACTCCTCGGACAGTATATTCTCTTCGAACATTCAGGATACCAGGCGAGTACATTCTCTGATCATTTTATATATTATTTAGGATTATATTTCCTACTTTAGATTACTTTACGTGATGCTGACATGTTGGTAATACGGATTGGTACTATATGGATCCCTTCATGAGATGTTATCCTCCTCGGGTGCATCAGATACTCTTGTTTCGTGTGTTTCACTTACATCATGTATCTCATGCTTCTATTATCATGAATCTTCATGTATCAGCTTGTGATTCCTGTACTTTCATAAATCACAGAGCCTTCACGAATCTTCATGAATCACTCTTGAATCATCCTTTATGGGCAATGTAGTATAGTCATGAATCTTAACGTAACTTGACTGGATCCTTGTGTATTGATTGGGGATGGAGGGGTATAAATGAACATGTGAATAATTCCAAAGTAGAATAGTCATGAATTACCTCTTTAGTATAGTCATGAATCACCCTCCAGCTGTTCACATGCTTATCTTGTACTCTGAATCACTAGTCACTGATTAGTTCTCTATTATACTGTAGATATTTACTTACAGTCTCTCTCTCTTTTATATATCATGTTATTCTTCAGTTCATGTATCTTACTCTCTAGCATGATTATATTTCCTATCCTGTTATGTTTTGTTGAGATGTATTATGCTCGCTCCTGTCCTGACTGGACCTATTAAAAATTTTACAGAGAATGATGAGGCTCTGGTGTTTACCCATTATGGTGCAGCTTAGACAACACTTGTTGACTTGGACCCACTTGTAGTAGAGGATCTACCATCAGTGGTTTAGACTGCTAGCTTAGACTCTTACCTTGTCTTTTTTATTGATACATTATTGTATATGTACTGGGAGTTGTTTTATCGAATGTTTATGGAGATGTCATCTTAGACACTTAGACTTATCTGATTGTATCGCTGTGGATTCATTTCGTTCCATATCTATCTATCTTTTTATCGTACTCTACCTTAGATGTGATTGAGACTGTATTGTTATCTCACCTCTATTCGGAGTGTATATACTGTACAGGTACCTTATATATTGTTAGATGATTGACCTAGGACAGCGTTCTACCGTCGACACTGTGGTGTAGGCTGGACATACCCACGTCTCGTACCCTTACTCTAGGGTGTGGGTCGTGACAGCTATGGTGGCATTACGCTCTGATGGTAGGGCTACTGGCTGGGGGAGTTGGTGGTGTCGACTGGTTTCGGGTGTCGGGCGATTGGAGAGGATGACGACGGTGGTAAGGGTTGTCTTGGATGATGTTAGTGTGGATCGGGAAGTAGAGGAGGGTGGTGACGACGATGGCATGGAGATGGTGGTAGTATTGGCCCTGGTTGGCCGGGCAAGCGGGGGTGGTACGGTGGTGCCTAGGCGGGATGGTGCTGTCGGTGGACGTGGTGTTGGCGATGAAATATTGTATTTATAAAACAACAACATATAGTGGATGGGAAGGGGAGCACACGGACATGATGCACGATCCTTCTTTGTGATAGAGAATTTTGATTGTGGGGTTTATGGAGAAAAGGAGAGCAAAGGAGCCTCTCCTTATATAGGAGGTAGTGCTCCTAGAAAGATATGGATTGGGACAATTTTAATTTCCTTGTAGATGTCCCAAAATTTAGTTCGAAACTACCTCAATCCCATCTAAAGCCGATATAGATAATCATATTTATTTAAAAGCTATTTAAAATAAAATTAAAAAAATTCTCTTATTTAAATCACCATTCAAATATAAAAATATCTTTTTCCAACTAATAAATATTAGTATTAAATTAATTTCGAAATTAGAATTTTATTCATAAATTTTAAATTCCTGAACCTTGTATGCAAAAGAATACTTAAAACATTATTTCCAAAATTACCAATTATATTTGTATATTGAAAATAAATATCCTTTTCATAATAATTAGATAAATAAGTTTCGCAATCATGACGCGACGCCTTTTTTACCCCTTTAAATGAATAAAAAGGAAAGATAAATAAATAAATAAAATATTTACCACGAAATTTTGCACCTATACTTCTCCTATATAATAAAATTTATAAAAAATGTTTTATAAAAATATGTACCTCACACATATTCGCACTCGACGAGCAAATACGAAAATGCAAATTCGCACGCGACGTACAATTACGAGAGCTCGAACTTGCATGCACCGTACTAATACGAAGTACAAATTAAATTCCATTAAATACCAATTTATAAAAATAATATCGTAGTAGAAATTTAGGGGGTTTACATCCTACCCAACTTAAAAGAATTTCGTCCTCGAAATTTAGGAATAGTTAGAATTGTAGGGTTGAGGAGTTGGAAAGAGTTTATGGATAAAAATTTAAGCAATGATTCGGAAATGGGATCCAATGATAACAAGTAATTTGAATAACGGCAATTGAGATAACTAGACAAATAAATTTTGGATATAGTTTAGAAGATGATCATATGACAACCCATCAGTATCCAATTCAATCACACCACCATCAATATCATATAATGTGTAATAGAAAAATAGGTACTAACTTTCTCGACCTATAAATATCTCCATCATTCGAAATCCAAATTTATGTCGATGTCATCACGATCTTCTAAGTTCATGATTTATCAAAAATTGTCAATATCCTTTGATATTCCATTCTTCATCTATTTCTCTTCAAATTTATATTCCATAGAAAATTTAAATTCCGTGAACATTTTTCATTTTCTTCTTTACTACATTTGAGATCTACTCAAAAGAAAACTAGCAAAATTTTAAGTTCCAAAGATATTTGGATCTAGTATCTCATGATAGAATTTTAATTCAATAAGTATCTGATCCTCTTCTTCCAACAGGGGTGTATATATATATATATATTTATATATATATATATTATATATATATATATATATATATATATATATATATATATATATATTTTATATATATATATATATATAAAAAAAATATATATATATATATATATATTTCTCAAACTAAATTTCATCTTCCATAATCTCTTCAAAATTGAAATCCAATACATCTTCGATTTATTTCATCAATTCATATTCATAACTATCATGAAAAGAAATTTATCCTCATAGCATCAAAAAAAAAATTATTTTTTTATTTTTAAATCACCTTCAATTTTGGAGTGCCTTTAATAACATTAACCACTCTATTTATCTTCTAAAAATTCTCAATAATGAAGAACCAATTTGTCAATCGAGAAGTCTACTCTCCTTTGATCATGTCTTCATAACTTAATCTTTAAAAAATTACATTTATTTATTAGTGTCTTTCTCGAAAATTGGAATAAAATAATCCTTAATTTTTGATAGAAAAATGAACTCGTCCTAAATTCATATCAATAATCATCCTTGAACATATTCCTTAAACATCAAAATTAAAAGTACTCGCACTCAAAGTTTGATTAACTAATTATTGTCAACCTTGGAGTCTATTTACCTTTCCTCCGCATTACATTCCTCCATTTATCTAGTAGGGTTGACCATGTATTTCAATTTATGACCAATCTACATATTTCTTGTAATCGGTCCCTCGGCATAGTCCATACCATTAATCTCCTTTATGGATTTCTCTAATCTAGACATGTATAACTGAAGAATGTCATGACCAATTTCTATTCTTTGAACAAGGAATCATACAAAGAACAAGGTTGCATACACTATGGAGGAATCATAGTGAAATATGGGAGAAGCAATATTATTGGAAGGAAGAAACATAAGTGTCGCTAATATTGCATGAAGAGTAAAAGATGGCATGGGTTTAAGTAAATTAAGATAAACACAAAAATAAAGGACAAGGGTTAAGCAAACAAGATAAAATGCAAGTTAAACATTTTAAGGAATTAAGTAGATCAACATAAATAGTTTAGAGACTTGTGAGGCATGGTTCCTAGAGAAAAGATAGTCTCCTAGGTAAAGGTACGGTCAAGGAACGGTTAATCATTTTCAAGTGTCAAACGATTAGAAGGTCACGATGATAGATCTAGTTTTGAGGAAAGGGCGAGTAAGTCGAGATGAAGATAAAATCACATTGTTCGGTCGATGACGAACTACACTTGTGCATATGCAATATCATAATCATATGTTGTATGGCAACTAAATGTGGAATACTTCTATCTCATTAAAGGGACCTCGTGTCTATCTTGGTTGCCTATCCTTATAAGTCTAAATTCCTAAATTTGAGCTTTCAACAAATTCTCCATATTATTCTCAAACTAACCTACAAAAAGTTCTAATCGCTTTACGTCATCAAGTATAATCAAAAAATTTAAAGTTTCAACTCCTTTAATCAATCTCAAAATAAACCATCATTATTTCATTAATAACCTTTTCCAAAATGTTGTAATTTTAGCAATCCAACTTTAAACTCGTGGTTCAAATAATCTTATCAATCGTGAATCACAAAAAAAATTTCACAACATTTTAATCCAACTTCTAAGTAATTTATCAACCGTTATATGACGTCACAATTTTTTTTCCTCTCAAAATGCATTACAAAACTTCCACCTTCTTTAGTCGGTTGAGGTCGCCAAACAAAATCATAACCTTAAGATTTTTTTTTAAACTCTTAACCAATCTCGAGATGAACCCATAGTATATCACAAATCAAACCAAAAATTTTAATATCCATAATCAAAACTATAAACTCATAATATAAATAAATTTATTAATCATAGACCATACGACACAAGTTAAAATTTGAAATTTTCCTCAAAGCCGATTTCATATCTTCCCAAATATATATATATATAACCCAATGGGTCGTAAAATATTCTACAAACCTTCCACATATATATATTCTCCATAATCAATACTTTAATCATAGATCATATGACAAATTTGAAATTTAAGATTTTCCTCAAGTCGAGTCCATATATCCAAAATAGGTATAATTATAAGCCAAATAAGTAAATCAATTTTTTTTCTTAATCATTTTGAGATTCTAACGAACCCTTTGTAAACACCACTTAGTAGCCTCAAATAAGATTCTATCTATCCCTCGAAGCCAGTAGTATCGCTACTATCCAACATAGAATTAACTAATCCTTAAGATCTTACTTTTATGAAAAATAGGGTTCCTTGATCCTTGAAGTCTAAAATGCCTTTATTACTCATATAGGACCTCTAATGCATACTAGTTGTCAATGTAACCTTTCTATCCATGTGTTTGACCTATGAGTATATATCATAGTGTAGTCACTTCCTAACTGCTATTAAGCATGAGAAGTAATGATTTCGGTGGAAAGAGTTCAAGAAGGATGCAAGACAAGAAAGGCCAACGAGAGTTCAAAAGTTAGACTCAAAGAAGAAGATCAAGTATGTGGTTGAGATTCTAGACTCTAATCCTATATGCAGGCTCGTTCGGTACAATGTCGTAACC